>VSMD01109905.1:0-50099 GCA_008750895.1 Mirza zaza
TCAGCCTAGCTCACAGCAACCTCAGATTCCTGGGCTCAAGCAATCCTGCTGCCTCAGCCTCCCAAGTAGCTGGGACTACAGGCATGTGCCACCATGCCCGGCTAATGTTTTCTATATATATTAGTTGGCCAATTAATTTCTTTCTATTTATAGTAGAGATGGGGTCTCGCTCTTGCTCAGGCTGGTCTCGAACTCCTGAGCTCAAAGGATCCGCCCACCTCGGCCTCCCAGAGAGCTAGGATTACAGGCTTGAGCCACCGCACCCGGCCTATCTATATATTTTTTGAGACAGAGTCTCGCTTTGTTGCCCAGGCTAGAGTGAGTGCTGTGGCATCAGCCTAGCTCACAGCAACCTCAATCTCCTGGGCTCAAGCAATCCTGGTGCCTCAGCCTCCCGAGTAGCTGGGACTACAGGCATGTGCCACCATGCCCATTTTTTTCTATATATATTAGTTTTTCTATATATATTAATTTTTTCTATATATATTAGTTGGCCAATTAATTTCTTTCTATTTTATAGTAGAGACAGGGTCTCACTCTTGCTCAGGCTGGTTTTGAACTCCTGACCTCAAGCGATCCGCCCGCCTTGGCCTCCCAGAGTGCTAGGATTACAGGTGTGAGCCACTGCACCCAGCTGATAGTTATATTTTTGATATTGAAAAATGAAATATGTCAACATTTGGATGATCTGCCTAAACTCAGTTAACCAGTTTTCCAAATGACTGTATGTATGATTTTTACAAAATCATACATGAGTAAAAAGTCCATTCAAAGTTTAAGATATACCAATGATTTTAATGTAATAGAGCCTAAAATTCATAAATATGGTCTCAGATTCCACATTTCAACTAATCTTTAAAGAAATACAACTTGTAAGTTTAAGTACGGTATCAAAGAATATCCACAATTTCCTGAAAAGACTACTAAAATGCTTTTCTTTTCCAACTAAATATCTACGAGGCCAGATTTCCTGCATATACTTCAATCAACAATATTTCAAATGCAGAAGCGGATATGAGAATACAGCTGTCTTCAACTAAATCAGACATTGAACAGATTTGTATGTAAAACAATACTACTCTTTATTTTTTGTGGAAAGTATATTTTCAATTTAAAATGTTATTTATGCAAACATGAGTTTTGTTTTGTTTTTTTACAAAAGGCTCAGGTGGCTACTGTATTTTTATTTATTTGTGTGCGTATTTTTTTTAAGAGATGGGATCTTGCTATGTTGCCCAGGCTGACCTGGAACTCCTGGGCTCAAGCCATCCTCCTGCCTCAGCCTCCAGCATAGGTGGAATTATAAGCATGTACCACAGTACACAGCTTGTTGTATTTTTTAATGAAACACAAATTAAAAAATTTTCTCAACTTAAAAATTTCTAATATGGCAAATATCAAAATACAACCCACATAAACAAAGCTATTTAGGGTCCTCTAAAATTTCTAATAGTGTAAATGGGCCCCAAGGCACAAAGTTTGAGAACCGCTACTCTGGGACGCCTCCTTCTTATCCAGCTGGCTAATCTCAGTGGAGAGAATTCGCTATCATAATACAGTTCTGCTTCAAGACTCGCCTAAGAACGTTCCCTTGCTCTGCATCCTCTCTTCTGTTAGGTCGTTCCTGTTTACTCTGCTGCTTCCAGACCCTGGGTTCTTTGCAGGTACTAGAAGAGAGAATGAAGGGACTCTAAGCCCGAGCAGCCCTTCCAAGAGCATCCTCAACTCTCTGGGGAAGAGCCTGCCCTTTGAACCTGACCCCTCAAGCCAGGGAGCACTCCGGGTACACTACAACCTGGAGAGGACTAACGGGGTCAGAGAAGGACGCAAGGAAGTTGAGGAGCCTCGAGTCTTCCTAGAGTTCAAAGAGCATAAGAGCCTCCGAAGGCCTCAGGGGTAAGGCCGGCAGCGCGCCCGGAGACAAGCGGGTCTACGGGTTCCCTGGGCACTGGTCCTTCACTGAGTGGGCCACGCCACGCCACTGAGGTCCGCCACGCCACTTCGCGGACGCGCAGCCCCGCCCCTAGGCTCCTCGTTCCGCCTCTGTCGCCAAACCGG
Organism: Mirza zaza; assembly: GCA_008750895.1. Lineage (NCBI taxonomy): Eukaryota > Metazoa > Chordata > Mammalia > Primates > Cheirogaleidae > Mirza > Mirza zaza. The sequence goes on from VSMD01109905.1 coordinate 2,059, forward strand.
GAGTTCCGCGCCGCCGGTCGGGGCCTTTCACGACAGTGCCAGCACTTTCCGGCCGGCCGCGCAGGTGCTGATGTGTCAGGAGGCGGAGCCTGTGGGAGCAAACCCTCACGGCGCCGCTGTTCAGTCGCGGCTGCTGTAGTCCACCTGTGTCGCGAGGGTAGAGCCATGGCAGTGACTGCCCGGTCCGCGCGGGCTGCGCCCAGCTCAGGTAGGCTTAGGACCCCGCCCTCCGGCGGAGAGAGAAGAGCGCTGGCCTTAGAGGAGCAGGGGCAGGGGCAGAAGGACGCCCGGTGGAACCTGGAGACGGGGGATTCAGTGGCGAAGAGGGCGTGCTGAGAGATTGAGGTCTGCGGTTTCTGGATGGTGATGACATGCGGGGCGCTTTGCGGTTAGGGAGCTGTAGTCTGAGGGGTTCTGGGACATTGAGGGATCTCGGAGGAGGAGCTGCACTGCAGGAATGTTTCCCGTACTCAGAGATCAGTGGGAGAACCTAGGTTGGCAGAAGCCCTGCGGTTATTGGGGCTGTGATTTGGGGAGGAGCCTACCTCCACCCCCACACACACATTTTCTCCATTTATTGGTTGCAGATAAACTACAGAAAGACAAAGCTGGACAGACTTCAGGGCCCAGGCAGGGCAGCCGAATGGCGAAACTCTTGGGTTTTGAGTGGACAGATTTGTCCAGCTGGCGGAAGTTGGTGACCCTGCTAAATCGACCAACGGATCCTGCAAGCCTAGCTGTCTTTCGTTTTCTCTTTGGTGAGTCCAGTTTCTGGTTGGGAGCAGTTTGGTTGTGGGTGGGAGAATGACAGTTGCCCATTTCTTGGTTGCTAGTCGACTTAGCACTCTTTTCCTCAGAGCTGAAGATATTGATATAAAAGAATAAGTGTTTGCGAAGTTTAGGATCAAACCTGGCTTTGTCTTCTCTGGTTAGGGTTTCATGGCCACAAGTGCTTTGATCTGAAGCTATATGAAATGCAGAGGCAAGGGAGCAGGGACACATTTGCATGTGGCATGGTTGCCCAGTAACTATGCTAAGGGCATCAGAGAAACAGCAGGGGTAATGGGCCAGACATTTTGGCAGTGACTTCCTAATCTAGAGCTTCCTAACTCTTAGGCCACAGCATGTGTGCTGAGATATTAATCCTCTTAGCACAGTAGTTCTCAACTGGAGGCAATTTTGCTCCTTGGGGAACATTTGGCAACATCTGGAGACATTTTTAGTTGTCACATCTGGGGGGAAGAAGAATAGGTGGCAGCTGGCATCTGTATAGGGGCCAGGGATGTTCCTAAGTGTCCTCTTGGGTGTATCCCAATAAATAATTAACTAGCCCCAAATATGACTAGTCCTGAGGTCTCAACCTTTAATCCAAACTGGCTTCCTGCTCTGAGTAGCCTCTTCTGTTCATCCCAGTGTGTTGACCAATTACTACTTGTTTTCTGGGTATGCCAGGAAGCAAAAAACGTTGAAAAGCACCCCCTAGAGCACTTTCTGAAGCCCAGATCTTTATAACTATCAAACCCCTGGTTTTTTTGTTGTTGTTTTGAGACAGAGTCTTGCTCTATAGCCCTGGGTAGAGTGCAGTGGCATCATCATAGCTCAATGCAACCTCACACTCCTGGGCTTTAGTGATCCTCCTGACTCAGCCTGCAGAGTAGGTGGAACTGGAAGCGTGCGCCACTATGCCTGGCTAATTTGTTTTTTCGATTTTTAAATCTTTCCTTTTTTTTTTGAGACAGAGTCTCACTTTATTGCCCAGGCTAGGTGAGTGCCGTGGTGTCAGCCTAGCTCACAGCAACCTCAAACTCCTGGGCTCAAGCAATCCTGCTGCCTCAGCCTCCCAAGTAGCTGGGACTACAGGCATGTGCCACCATGCCTGGCTAATTTTTTCTATATATATTAGTTGGCCAATTAATTTCTTTCTATTTATAGTAGAGATGGGGTCTCACTCTTGCTCAGGCTGGTCTCGAACTCCTGAGCTCAAACGATCCGCCCACCTCGGCCTCCCAGAGAGTTAGGATTACAGGCGTGAGCCACCGCGCCCGGCCCATGTTTTTTCGATTTTTAGTAGAAATGAGGCCTCACCTTTGCTCAGGCTGGTCTTGCACTCCTGAGCTCAAGCAGTCTTCCCACCTCAGCCTCCCAGGGTGCTAAGATTATAGGCGTGACCCACTGCACCGACCAAAACCCTCAGTTTATAGTATTTTGTACCCTTCTCTCATTTAATCCTCTCTATAGATCTATGAAGTGTTATAAGCCTCCTTTTCACAAAAGGGGAATTAGCTTACCAAGCTTCAAGGGCTGTTCTAGATGAAAAAGCTGTCATAATGCCTTGCACAGAGTGGGCACTCAATAATTAATATTGAATAAATGGCAGAACCAAGATCAGAAAAGTAGTCTGACCCTGGAGCTAGGCACACTTGACTGTGTTCCACTATATTCTGCTTCCTTAGCTGAGGCCCCCTCCCCTGTTGCCTTCTCAGGGTTCTTGATGGTGCTGGACATTCCCCAGGAGCGAGGGCTTAGCTCTCTGGACCGAAGATACCTGGATGGGCTGGAGGTGTGCCGCTTCCCCTTGTTGGATGCCCTGCACCCACTGCCACTTGACTGGATGTATCTTGTCTACACCATCATGTTTCTGGGTGAGGGGAACTGTGGGAGAGATGGGAGTATTTTTTTTTTAATATGAAGTGGGGGAGAGAGAGGTTTAATATTTTTTTTTTTGAGGCAGAGTCTCACTCTGTTGCCCTGGGTAGAATGCAGTGTCATCATCATAGCTCATGCAACCTCAAACACCTGGGCTCAAGGGCTCCTCCTGCCTCAGTCTCCCAAGTAGCTGGGACTATAGGAGGATACCATGATGCCTGAATAATTTTTCTATTTTTAGTAGAGACAGGGTCTCACTCTCACTCAGGCTGGTTTCGAACTCCTGAGCTCAAGCAGTCCTCCTGCCTTGGCCTCCCAGAGTGCTAAGATTACAGGCCTGAGCCACCATGTCTGGCTAAGGTGAGAGTATTGACTGGCCTGCCAAAAACACAGAAATAAGAAGTGTGCTGATGAATGACCAAGGTCTTGGGCACCTTATTTCACTTCTGTGATTCAGTTTCATGCTGCTATCCTGTGTGTCATCTGAGCTGAGATCTCATAACTCTTCTTTTCAAAATATTAAAATAACACTTAATTTTCATTTAGTTTTGCCTTATTACAAAATGCCTTATGACTTTTCTTAATCCCAACCACATCTTTTCCCAGGGAAGCTGGGCCTGTGGTGACCCCCTTGACCTCTTAATCTTCTTCCCACAAATCTCAGGAGCACTAGGTATGATGCTGGGCCTGTGCTACCGGATAAGCTGTGTGTTATTCCTGCTGCCATACTGGTATGTGTTTCTCCTGGACAAGACATCATGGAACAACCACTCCTATCTGTATGGTTTGTTGGCCTTCCAGCTAACGTTCCTGGATGCAAACCACTACTGGTATGAGTCTGGGGGAACACAGGGGAGGGGTTGGCTGGGTCATGATGGCTACCAGAGACAGGGGCCCAGTGAAGTTCTAGAATTTGCCCCAGTAAGCATATTTTCAACTATACTTTACAAAGTGTGATTACAAGGTCACATTTTGATTTGGATAGATTAGGGAGGGAAAACGCCTGCTAGTTGGGACACTTGGGATGACAAAAAGCAAAATAGCTGTATCCCACCCCTTTACTTTTTCCATATCTCCTCAGGTGCCTTGGTTTATCTACTTCCTGTAGCCCTCTTAAAGAGAAGACTAAAGCCAGACATAACTGTTTTCAGATACTTTAAGGGTGGTCATGTGGAAGAAGGAGCAGATTTTCTCTGTGTGAGCCCAGAGGGACAGAGTTAGAGCCAAGAGTAGAAGTTGCTGTGAGGCAGAGGTCATGTCACCAGGAGAGGGCCCACCAGGGTTGCTCAGCATTGCTGTCTGGGAGGAGGTTACCCTTCTCCATTTCTGGCTTAGGTGACCATCTCTCAGGGGAGATGGAGAAGGGATTTGGAGACAGGGTGGCAGGGCAGATGACCTTAAGGATTCTTTCCATTGTTAAGGGAAAAACAAATACAAGGTGTCAATAAAATGAGTATGGAGGAAAAATGTCAAATACTGAATTCGGTAACAGTCATTAAGTTTCATTTCTTAATACATACATACAGATATCCCTTTTGTAAAACTTTAAAGTCATTCAGACTATATCTGATCATAGAGACTTATGAGGCAGTATTTTTCTTTTTAGAGACGGGGTTTCAGCCTGTCACCCAGGCTGGAGTGGCTTGATCATAGCTCACTGCATCCTTGAACTCCATGGCTCAAGCAATTCTCCTGCCTCAGCCTCCTGAGTAGCTAGGACTACAGGCACATACCACCACCATGCCCATCTAATTTTTTTGTTTTTTTTTCTTTTTTTTTATTTTTGTGGAGACAAGGTTTTGCTATGTTGTCCAGGCTGGTGGTCTCAAACTCCTGGTCTCAAGCAATCCTCCTGCCTTGGCCTCCCAGTAGTGCTAGGATCATAGGTGTGAGCCACTACACCTAGCCAGCAGGCAGCTTTGACAGAATATCTCTGAAAAGTTCTGTGTTTATGACTTTATACATTTTGATAAAACTGTCATTTACTCAAGGGCTTTCCACATGGCAGGCACTATACAAAACGTTAAAGATTTTTCCTCATTGAAACCCTATAAGGTCCATAGTGGTGTTCACATTTTATAGATGAAGAAACTAAGTTGTAGAGAAGTAAAGGATTTGCCTAAGATTACATAGCAGTTAAGAAAAGGAAGTGATAGTCCAGTGCTCTTGACCAAGTGTAAGCTGCCCCTTTTCCAGTTTCTACTTCTTGAAAACCTGCTTTGCTTCTGCTTCTCCAGAATACATCTGGTGTTAGTAGCCTGGTTTTATCAATTCTTTTCCAGGATACAAGCTGTTAGCAGGTACCCTCTTGAATTGGATACTGGCCTACAGGTCTATGAAATGTTAGTTTATGCTGTGCATTATTCTGTAATTGAGTGTTTTAAGTTTTTTTCAAAGATAATATGATACACACACACACACACACACACATTTAGCTTTGTTTTTGGAGATAGGGTCTTCCTCTGTTGCCCATGCTAGAGTGCTGTGGCATCATCATGGCTCACTGCAACTTCAAACTCCTGGGCTCAGGCAATCCTCTTGCCTCAGCCTCCTGAGTAGCTGGGAATACAGGTGTGCACCACCACTCCCTGCTAATTTTTTTTGTGTGTATTTTTTGTAGAGATGGGGCCTCGCTATTGCTTAGGCTGGTCTTGAACTCCTGGCCTCAAGCAATCCACCCACCTTTGCCTCCCAGAGTGCCAGGATTACAGGCATGAGCTACCTCACTTGGCCACATGTAGCTTTTTGAACACTCCTTCAAATTCCTTGCCTTGTTCAGTCATTTATTAGCATTATAGTCTTTTTTTCCTGATTTGATCCATTAGGACAAACTTAATTGTGAGCCAACAATAAGGACTGAACTTTTTTTTTTTTGATCTAAGGCAGATTTTAAGAGGACTGAACATTTTGTCAACTTACTAGTAATGTTTCTTTTATGACTTATGATAATCACTGTTACAATTTGCTCATATAATTCTTAATGGTCACAGAATAGCCAGGGAGGAGATGGAGATGTTCCTGGGATAGATAGGATTATACGTTTAAAAGGAAAGATGGAGGTGTCATTAGACTAAGAGGCCCTTCCCAATGCTTACCTCTCATGGTGTAGGTCTGTGGATGGCCTGCTGAATGCTCGTAGGAGGAATTCTCATGTGCCCCTTTGGAACTATGCAGTGCTGCGTGGCCAGGTACGGGATTTGAAAACAGAGGGAGGAGCTTCTTTGACACCCATTGTGGTCAACATGGTTATCCCACTGCCAGACTACACTCTCCTTTGGCTCCTCGGATTTTCTCTTTTTACCCTTTGCTGGAAAGCTAGGCTGACTCTTCCACTTTATCCAATCCCCTAATCTCTGAATTCTCTCATCTTATTATGGAATGAGTAGAGCTTTGTCCCTGCTAGATTCAAATCCCCTTGACAGAAGGGTTATGTCTGTGCTTCATATTTTCTTTTTTGGTGCCTAATACTGTACCTGACATCTGTAAGGTGTCAATAAATGCTTGTTGGATGAGTAAATATCTGAGATGAATGAATGGAGAAATGAGTCTATTTTTCCATAGGCCCTGGACTGAGATCAGCATTTATTTTATTCTTGACTAACCTTTTTCTGTTTGAACATGCGTGTTGCATTTTGTGTTTGTAGATCTTCATTGTGTACTTTATCGCGGGTGTGAAAAAGCTGGATGCAGACTGGGTTGAAGGCTATTCCATGGAATACCTGTCCCGGCACTGGCTCTTCAGTCCCTTCAAGTGAGTGGCAGTCAGGATTAGAGGCATCCTTGAGGTACAGGTACAGAGCAGGTGACTCATCTCCCTCAGGTCTGCAGTAATAGCAGCTGTTCCTACTTTGCCTGAATTTGCCACATGCCTTCTTCTGTCCACTCATCTCCCCATTCAGCAGAAGGCAGAGTCAATGATATTAAAAGATTGAGGCCTACCTGTCTGTTGAGACTTATGGTGTAGATGGGCAAGACAGGAAAAGAAATTTAAAAAGAAAAGAAAAAAAAGAAAAGAGCCAGAACTAGGTAAGTGAGCCAGTGCACCAGTAGCTGCCTTGGATGCTGCTTGTGTCCTTGTTTGCCACTCTAGCCTTTCTTTAGAGTTCCCCAGTCAGTACTGACAACATGGCAGTCATTGTTCCTGTTCTGGCAAAACCTTTTTGTTTTTTTTCCTGAGATAGGATCTCACTCTGTTGCTCAGGTAGAGTGCAGTGGCATGATCATAGCTCACAGCAACCTCAAACTCCTGGGCTCAAGCAGTCCTCCTGCCTCAGCCTCCTGAGTGGCTGAGACCTCATGTGCACCACCATACCCAGCTAATTTTTCTATTTTCTGTAGAGATGAGGTCTTGCTATATTGTTCAGGCTGTTCTTGAACTCCTGGCCTCAAGTGATCCTCCCACTTCAGCCCCACAAAGTGCTAGGACTACAGGTGTGAGCCACTGTGCTTGGCCCCAAACTGTTATTACCAGCTCCACAAAACAGAGGGTTTCTGATTGCTCTCCTTTTCCCATTTCTTCTTTCCTCTTGTTTTACTTTGTTTTTTTTAGTCTTCCCTGTTATTTCCCAATTCCTGAAGTTTGACTTCATTATTATGTTAGCCAAGCATTCACCTTTTAAAGTCTCTTCCAACTCATGATCTCCATGAGGAACTTGCTCCCTACAACACACACTTCTCAATCAGATTTTGTCCTAGGAGATCTGCCCTTGCTTATGACATAGGGTATGTTGAAAAAAACTGGACACCTAAACTGTGTGAAAATATAAAGGGGTTGGGAAACTGTGCTGTAGAGCATCTTTGTCGGTGGGTAGATTAGGCACCTTAGGCATCTACACACCTGCTCAGGTAGCAGAGGTGTATTTGTGCTATGAATGTGCTTTGACTGCTGGGTTCTCCACTGGGCCGGCACTTGAACTGTGTCCATGTGTTTGCAGACTGTTGCTGTCCGAGGAGCTGACTAGCCTGCTGATAGTGCACTGGGGTGGGCTGCTGCTTGACCTCTCTGCTGGTTTCCTGCTCTTCTTTGATGCATCAAGATCTACTGGCCTCTTCTTTGTGTCCTACTTCCACTGCATGAATTCCCAGCTCTTCAGCATTGGTCAGTACCTGTAACCTGCTAGGAAACATGGGTCACAGGTTTGGCCAGAGGCATGGTTTGGGAGGGAGAGATGGTAGTGGGAGCAGGAGCTAAACTGAGCCCAAAGCAGTCACTATGAAGTGGGAATAAATGGGCATGAGAGGCTTGGGGCTTCTGGGCTCAGTTAGTATGTGGTATAATAAGGAATCTCTGGGAAGAATACATATTCTACAGTTAAGAACTTCTTTTTTTTTGTGAGACAGAATATCGCTCTATTGCCTGGGCTAGAGTGCCATGGTGTCAGCCTAGCTCACAGCAACCTCAGACTCCTGGGCTCAAGCAATCCTTCTGTCTCAGCCTCCCGAGTAGCTGGGACTACAGACACATAGCACCACACCCAGCTAATTTCTTCTATTTTAGTAGAGATGGGGTCTCACTGTTGCTCAGGCTGGTCTTGAACTCCTGGCCTCGATCCTCCAGCCTTGTCCTCCCAGAGTGCTGGGATTGCAGGCATGAGCCGCTATGCCTGTATGCTACAGTTAAGAACTTCTTTCCCTTTTTTTTCTTTTGAGACAGAGTCTCACTCTGTTGCCCTAGCTACAGTGCAGTGGCGTCGTCATAGCTCACAGCAACCTCAAACTCCTGGGCTTAAGCAATCCTCCTGCCTCAGCCTCCCGAGTAGCTGGGACTACAGGCATGTGCCACCATGTCTGGCTAATGTTTCTATTTTTAGTAGAGATAGGGTCTCGCTCTTGCTCAGACTGGTCTTGAACTCCTGAGCCCAAGCGACCCTCCTGCATCAGCCTCCCAAAGTTTTAAGATTACAGGTGTGAGCCACCATGCCCGGCCAAAAACATCTTTCCTTTTAAGTGGAGCACTTGGGAGAGGCTTCCTAAGATAAGAGGGTTGAGGGGGTTGAACCAAACTGCTGAGATGCATATATTCTCCCTGCTTTCCTAGGTATGTTCCCCTATGTCATGCTGGCCAGCAGCCCTCTCTTTTGCTACCCTGAGTGGCCTCGGAAGCTGGTATCCCACTGCCCCCAAAGGCTGCAAGAACTGCTTCCCCTCAAGGCTGCCCCTCAGCCCAGTGCTTCCTGTGTGTACAAGAGGAGCCGGGCCAAAGGTGGCCAGAAGCCAGGGCTGCGCCATCAGCTAGGAGCTGCCTTCACCCTGCTGTACCTCCTGGAGCAGCTCTTCCTGCCCTATTCCCATTTTCTTACCCAGGTTTGTAAGGGCTGTGGGTGTGCAACAGATGCTGGGCTTGGAAAGTGGCAGAGGTGACAATAGTTGGGAAAGAGTAGGGCTGGTTTTGCAGCCACTTCTTGGTAGAGGATGAGGCCAGTGTAGGAAGCATTGAGCTGATTCCCTTTCTGCCCTCCCTTCCCAGGGCTATAACAACTGGACAAATGGGCTGTATGGCTATTCCTGGGACATGATGGTGCACTCCCGCTCTCACCAGCATGTGAAGATCACCTACCGTGATGGCCGCACTGGCGAGCTTGGCTACCTTAACCCTGGGGTGAGATATCTGATGCTGACAATTTACTGTTTTTCAGAGCCCCCTTGAGCTTTGGGGTCTGGTTTTGTCCTACACACCATAAAGTGAAACAGATTTAAGTCTGCTCTGCCCTTTTCCTCAAGAGCCAGATTGAACCTTCTTTTATGTGGGTTGAGATAGGGCAATACCAGTCACTTCCTGGAATTGAGATTAGATTTAGGAAAGGTAAATACCACTAGCCCAGCAATGAAAAATGCACCCCCAAAGACAAGTTCTGTTTTTTTTTTCTGGCCAAAATGAGCAGCAGGCAGGAATCTCTTTGTGCCATTGGCAGTGCATGACCTGTCCCAGAAGTTGATGATGAGGTGGGACTAACGTGGGGGTCTGGGGCAGGTGTTCACACAGAGCCGGCGATGGAAGGATCATGCAGACATGTTGAAGCAATATGCCACTTGCCTGAGCCGCCTGCTTCCCAAGTACAATGTCACTGAGCCCCAGATCTACTTTGATATTTGGGTCTCCATCAATGACCGCTTCCAGCAGAGGTGGGCAAGGGGAGCAGAGAATGGGAAAAATCGAAGTACAGCTCTTTTTACTAAGATGAACAGCCCTCGCTCCCGGGTGTTGTCTTGCTTGAATGGCTGTCCTTCCTCTAGTGCATGTCCCATTGATTTGGTTGTGGGCATAGCTGGTTGCTTCCAGTAGGGGGCACCATCATCTAGGAGAAAAGTGAGCTAACTTGTTCTTTTAGACACTTAACACAATGCGTTTTCCTCAGGTAACCACTATCCTCCATTCTGCCCAGTGTTCCACATCTCTTTCTCCCTCTCTCTGCGCCCTGGACTGGCAATAACATGCTGACATAGGCCATTTTTTTCTACTTAGAAACCCTATTCCTTCTCCCTGGGAAAGATGATGACAGGAGCAGAACTAGTAGTTCTGGTGGGTGGGTGGCTGTGGCCTCCTTAGAGCATGGTTTTCTTTCCTAAGGATTTTTGACCCCCGTGTGGACATCGTGCAGGCCACTTGGTCCCCCTTCCAGCACACACCCTGGCTGCAGCCACTCTTGATGGACCTGTCTCCCTGGAGGGCCAAGTTACAGGAAATCAAGAGCAGCCTGGACAACCATACTGAGGTGGTCTTCATTGCAGATTTTCCCGGTATGGAGGAAAATGAGGAGAGGCTTTGCCATCTTTCCTCCTCCTTGGCTTCCTTGGCCAAGGTCATTCCATGTGGTGTCGGAGGAGGGGGCATTCTTAGTGGGAGGAATGTCTTTGAAACCTGAGGGGGCGATGGTGGTGAAGGTGTGTGGTCTCTGTTCTGGTTGGGAGTGGTTTCACTCTGCCATGGTGTGGAATGATGAACTCCGTTGCCACTGGCAGGGCTGCACTTGGAGAATTTTGTGAGTGAAGACCTGGGCAACACCAGCATCCAGCTGCTGCAGGGGGAAGTGACTGTGGAGCTGGTGGCAGAACAGAAGAACCAGACTCTTCAGGAAGGAGAAAAAATGCAGGTATATTTCTGGGATTAACAGTGGCAAAAAGTTTAGATAAGCAGGGTTCATTTATTATACCAAAACACTTTACCATAGCAGTAATAGTGGGAACTCAAAAATCAAAGGACCTTGGGGCCATGAGGAGCCTCATCCAGGGTTCTAGAGGTCAGTTACGTGGGACTCCAAAACATAGTGAGAGGAAAGATGCCAGGAGGCATAGCCTAGGGAGCCCATAGGCTGGCTAGGGAAGGGTTAGAGAGTTAAACATATCCATTTTTTTCTCCTTTGTCAGTTGCCTGCTGGTGAGTACCATAAGGTATATACAACGTCTCCTAGTCCTTCCTGCTACATGTACATCTATGTTAACACAACAGAGGTCGCACTGGAGCAAGATCTGGCATATCTCCAAGAATTAAAAGAGAAGGTGGAGAATGGAAGTGGTGAGTATATGAACATTTGGGCAGAGATAGACCCTGGTTTCAAGAAGTCATGGTTATGAATGAGGATCTAGCCATAAAGAATGAACTTGAAGCCTCTAGCTGAGGGAAGGGGAGTTCTGAGAGAGTGATCCATCTCAGTGATTTCTTTTTGCTGTTTTCTGGGCAGAAACAGGGCCTCTACCTCCAGAGCTGCAGCCTCTTTTGGAAGGGGAAGTAAAGGGAGGCCCTGAACCAACACCTCTGGTTCAGACCTTTCTTAGACGCCAACAAAGACGCCAGGAGATTGAACGGCGGCGAAATAGCCCTTTGCACGAGCGATTCTTCCGTTTCTTGTTGCGAAAGCTCTATGTCTTTCGCCGCAGGTAAGTTTCACCCACAACAGTACTAGTTATTGCCATCAGATGTTTGGAAGCTTGGTAACTTTTCTCTGTTGAAGGTAACACTAGAGACTTTCTCCCAGGAAATGACAGTCTAGCTTCTAGATATCTTTTCCATCTCCATTCTCCTCTCCATAATTTAACGGGCAAATAAGTGGCCTGCGTCTGATGGCCTGCTGACTTGTTTTGCCTCAGCTTATCTCCAACCTCCCTAAGGTTATTCCTACTCTACCCTGGTATCGTCTGCCAGACTGTATAAGGAATGGGGGTACCCTTCCAGCTGGGAGGTGGAGGGGCACAGGAGGGAGTTTCATTTATGCCTGGGTGAGAGGAGCTAGTACCAGATTTCCCCTAAGGGCTTTGGCTGAAATTCTTTTGTTGAAACCAGTTTGAACTGGGTGGCCTTTGTCTTGTTTTTCAGCTTCCTGATGACTTGTATTTCACTTCGAAATCTGGTATTAGGCCGCCCTTCCCTGGAGCAGCTGGCCCAAGAGGTGACTTATGCCAATATGCGACCCTTTGAGCCAGTTGGAGAATTGAGTTCTTCAAACACGGAATCGTCAAATTCTGATCCTGTCCACTCAGAATTTTGAGGAAGGCCAGATGTCAGGTGCAGATGTGGGAGCAACCAGTCATAGGCCCGTCCTATGCAATAGACATTTGTTTGGAAAAAATTATCTCAGATTTTTTTTTTTTTTTTGAGATAGGGTCTCACTGTGTCATCCAGGCTGGGACTGGGTTACAGTGAGGTGATTATAGCTCATTGTAACGTCAAATTCTTGGGCTCAAGCAGTCCTCCTGCCTCAGACTCCCAAGTAGCTAGGACTATAGGCACGTACCACCACACTTGCACACTGAAGATTTTTTATTTTTTTGTAGAGATGGGGGTCTTACTGTTTCTGAGGCTAGTCTCAAACGCCTGGCTTCAAGCAAGCCTCTCCTCTTGGCCTCCCAAAGTGCTAGGATTATAGGCATGAGCCACTGTGCCCAGCCTTAGATTTTTTTTTTTTTTTTTTTTTTTTTACCTGTCCAGAGCTCTTTTTTCTATTTTTTTGAGACAGAGTCTCACTGTAGCCTGAGCTAGAATTGCAGTGGTGTGATCATAGCTCACTGCAATCTCAAACTCCTGGGCTTGAGTGATCCTCCTGCCTCAGCCTCTCTAATAGTTGGAACTACAGGTACACATTACCATGCTCAGCTAAATTTTTCTATTTTTAGTAGAGATGGGGTCTCCTTCTTGTTCAGGCTGGTCTTAAACTCATGAGTTCAAGTACTCTTCCTGCTTCGGCCTCCCAGAGTGCTAGGATTATAGGCGTGAGCCACCGTGTCCAGCCCAGAGCTCTCTTTTTAATTCAGAGATGATAGTTTAGGGGAGTAAGGAAATAAAGCAAGGATAAGGATTATCAATCCAAGATTGAGGGTTCAGGAAGAGGTGTAAATGTCCTAGGATAAGAGGGTAAAAGTCAGGTTTAAAGTGACTGGCTCTTTGGGGAAAGAGATTCATTGTACCATGGTGAACATAATCTGTTTCCAAGTGCTTTGCTGTGTGCTACACAGTATGAAACAGTGTACCTGCATTATCACATAAGGCTGAGAGGTAAAATAATTTTCCCAAATACACCTAGCTAGCTAGTAAGGAATGGACTAGTGGTTTGAACTTAAGTTCATTTTACTTAAGGTCCTACACTGTTACTTGTAATTTTCAAAATTACTGACAATAAGCCTTAAGTCATGTAGCTGAAAACTTGTCGTCTTAATTAGAAGTATGATTATGATGGCAATCAGATTCTAAATGCACACAAGTAATTATCTTTACTACAATTCTGGTTCCTTCTTTGTTCCTATTATCTATATAACCAGTAAGTTTTTCACTAGCAATTATGAGAGTAGTCAGAATAGCACCATCAGAGTTTAACTAACTAGGTGATTGCTAGTAGTATTTATCCAAAAATAAGCCAAACAGTGGTATCATCCTAGCCTTTAGTGATCAGAAGGTGATATAAGAGTTAACCAAACTTGGTAAGGGATTAGGGAACGTTCCAGATACTTTGTAGGTTTGGATATGCAAGGTTGATTCAGAAAGCTTCTCAGTTCAGTGAAAATTCGGTCTTGGCACTGAACTAGGAAGAGAATGCAGAGTGATTAATAAAAAGGGTCCCTGCTTTGGGAGTTTAGTGTAGCAGAGACTGGCAGTAAATTGGATGTCTCAGTAACTTCCATAAAGGACTGTGTCTCTTTGCAGGGGTCTCTTCCCATGACCTCTATCCCTCCTCACCGCCTTGGACACTGATCCAGAGTTCTTTCCTAAGCAGCTGCCTTTTCACTGTATATACTTTTGATGATTGTGACTACTCCGATTTCCAGTGATGCTTAGATTTCCTTTCTGTGCCCTAGACCTATAGATCTAAGCTCCATCTGGATATCCCAAAGAGCTAACCTCAGTCCATCCTAAACAGAGCTTATATCCATCCTCAACGCAGATCTACTTCTCCTTTATTAGTGAATGGCAACGTTATACTTTGACCAAGCATTACCTGTGAAGAGTCATCAGCTTGACTCTTTTTCTTTGCATTTCTTAAAATTGTCAGTTCTACCTCCTACTTGCTTTTTGAATCTTTCTTCTTCACTACCTCTGTATTCTTTCCTTTTATATTGGCATCTAGTTAGGGATAGCTTAGGGACAGGGCCACCATGTTTAGTGCAAACTGGGGCTAAGGGTACCTCACTGAGGAGCCAAGTTAGGTCTGGTGGAAAATCCCTCTGATTCATTCCAGGCATTGCATGGGTTAGCAATGTCTGTGGCACAGGGGACCCTTATCACTTTCCAAGAACGGAGGTCAGGTGGACACTGGCTTTTATTCCTTTTGCAGATTCTTAGCAACACAGAACATACCTTGGCACTATGTCCTTTGCCAGTTATTTCCTTCTGTTCCCCTAATCCCCTGCACACTTGACTGGTAAGAAAAGTAGATCTTTACCTTGGGAGGAGACTCTCGGAAAAAAAGTATTTTCCCTTAATATGGACAAGGGTGTTTCTTTCCCCAACTGTTAATATATTACCTGTGACTCATTTTCCCCCTGTGACTCCCATTTCCCAAAATACTGGGGTTGGGTAAGATGGAGAGAAAAGGTGATCATGAAAAACACTGGTAAGAAAAGCTGTTCAGTGTAGAGCTGGGTTGTTCCCAGAATTGTAGTAGAATCAAGCCCTGTGCAATTCTAGTCATTCTGAGAAAGGGCCGTCAATGTCCTCTTAGCCAGAAAAGCTTTAGTTTCAACTCTCTTCATTCTACCCACAGCATCTGGAACTTTATTCCTGATTGGGCACCATCCCCTTCATTATCTTTTCCCCCAGGCTAGGCAGAGGACAATACTGTCTGTCCTTAGTCTGGAAACTCCTTGAGGACTGGGGAGTCTTCCTGTTTCCTTAGCCAATACTGAACCTAACCTTAAAGTAGTGATACTCCCAAGTAGAGGTAAACCTTACCTCCCCCCCTTCTTTCTAGGCTTTTAAGCTTCCAGGCAGACAAAAGTAGGCATTCCTTGGATCTTAAAACTTATGCAAAGTGGCTATTGTACATACACTTCGTTTCAAAACAAGTGCGGTTCATGGATTTTCTGCACAAACTGCCATAAATGAAGTTTAGAGTAAGCCTCTCTTTGTAAATTTATAGCACTTTCACTGTAATTTTTAATAAATGGATTATGAACTATTTTAGAACTTTTCAATTGTGTACTAAATATGAAACCTATATCCTTCATAGCATAATGCTGACCATTACTTCCTCCAGGTAATACTAATTAGTGGTTTTAGAAGCCCTTAATGGTTTTGAGCCACAAGTCTTAGATTGTTGAAAACCTAATGGCAGTGAGTGGCTGCTGCAGTAAGGACATGCGAGAATTTTGGCCTGTGTATTGATAAGGATCGGATCAAATCTTGTTCTTAATGCCAGGAACAGGATCAAACCAACCTATAGCAGGCCCAAGAATTGAAGTTTTCCTGAATTATGGGTAAGATTGCAGTAATTCAGGGTTAAAAAGTACATATATGATTTCAGGTCATTCATACTAAAGTACTGTTAAAGAATGATGGACACAATTAAGGTAGAACCTAGCATTTTATTTAGATCTTCATTAAACTGTTGGAATTGAGAACCAGACATACGTAATAAACCTCCAAAAATAGATCCTGAAAGGCACTTTCTGCTTAGGGCAAGCAGTCATGGAATAAGCATGTAAACAAGCTGGCTTCTCTGTACCACACCAGCCAAGTCAGCTTTCTCCATGGCCAGCTGCACCAGCTCTGCCCTCCCCTTCTGTTAACACCAGCCAGACCCCCTGTAGGTCTAACCCAAGGTTTTTCTGTAGGACACCTTGGCCTACCTGGGAATGCTGGAAACATCATGTTAAAGGAATCATGGTGTTGAGAGAGAAAAAAAAAAAAACTTTTAAAAGCTGCCATCTGAGGTGATGGCTTCTCTGTACTTACGCCATACCCCAGAATACAATAAATAAGCAATTAGAAAACGTTCAAGTATGAAGGGATTTCCTCCTCCCCGCCAAAAGCACTGCTCTCTGAAGGAAGCTGGTTTCTCTGTAGCTACACCAGCTGTTCAGAAAGCTCATTGGACCTGGTTTTGAAAATAAAACAAAGTTAAAACCCTGGGAGGAGTTATTGTGCAGTGGAGTACTCAGGCTTTCTTATAAAGAAAAAAAAAAGTTATCTGGTACCAAAGTGTGCAACCTACAGACCCTCAGGTACTACCCTGTGACTTCTCTGTATGACATCACAAGGGTGCTAAGTGCCTGTTTTTCTAGAGCTAGGAGTTGGTGAGGTTTGGCTAGTGCTGAAACCATGCATAGGATTGGTTTACTAAATAAAAACCTTATTACGTACGTCCTCCAAAAGACAGCTGAAAGTGGAGAAATTTCTATTTGGTGCTGTTAAAGAGGTGGCAATTAAGAGCATAAGCACCAGGGAGATGGTTTAATGGTAACTGCCTTTTTTTGATGTCAGGCTAGAGCTCCAAATGGGAACTTGCGTTACATGCAAGATTGATTGGATAGGGAACACTCCCTGACAAAGAGCTACATAATTAGAAATAGATCAAGTTACAGGGAGGATAAGGGAAGGTTTCACATTCATAAGAGCTCAAGACATTACAAATTCATGCTGACAGGGCTGTGGCATTGCCAGACAGAGGCTATAGTGGAACTACAGGTACTTTACGTGCACATTACAAGGACATTTTCAGCATCTGGTGGGAAAGTCAATGCAATTAGGACTTTGGAGCATTGGGTGAGAGGGCACAAGGGCTTGATTTCAAAGCATTATTTACTACAGTGTTGTTTGTTTCTAGGCAGTTACATGGATCACCTATGCTCACTAAATTCATTATAATGGTGAACAAAACACCTAGGGACAGAATAGCAAGCCCAACTTACAGTCCCCCACAAAAGCTAAAATTCATGTCATTGACTAGAGTGACTGCAACTGATCAGGAGCTGAAAGAGGACAGGAAAATTTAGGAAGAAGGGCCCTTTCCCTCAGAGCTTGAAGGCTTCTCTGTAGCCTACGCCAACAAGTCTGGGGAAAAAAGGCTAACACTTTCAATATTTAAGCTTTTTGGGCACTTCCCATGGGAAGCTGTCCCTACCAAAGTGGCCATAGGCTGCAGTCCTCTGATAAATTGGCTTCTTCAGATCCAGATCCCTGGAATATACAAGTCCGTAACTTAATATGTAGCATTCAATTAAAATAAAGCAAAACAATCAGCAAGACTCATTTTCAAGAGCTCTGGCAAATGAGTTCAGTTCTCTGGGATATGCTAGGAAGAAAGTTTGTGGCAAGTGTTACTTCCCTGGTGTCCAAACTCCTTGCACAGTCCTTATTAGTAACTATAGTTCTTGTTTTTCCATCCCTGGCTCAACAAATATGAAAACTTGTCATTATTCTGAGAAATTCAATGTCAACAGCTCATCTGATACCATAGAATACTTACCAAGGTCCCACTACCCACACCCTACCATATTTTTTTCTTTATAACAAGCCATGAACATCCCATTAATTAGTTTCTTAATGTAAACAACCTCAGGTAAGATAAGCACAAAGCTCAGTATCAAACGTGGAGGGAGGGTGGTTAGTCTAACCCATGGAGCACTGTAATTTTAGATTTCTCAAATAACTAAGCCTTCACTGAGAAGTCAGTTTAAAACACTGGCATGTCCTAGGAATTAAAATGTGTTCCCTCACTTCAGTCTTCACACCTTCACCTCCTCAAGATTTTAGTAGTATATATATGTATACACCCACACCCTCAATTTTCACTAGCAATAGGCTTTACCATCTTTACCTGACAATGACCCCAGGGCGGAGATCAAAATTCTTCTTCACAATCTCTAATAGCTCTCTCTCACTCTTCTGAGAGGTACCATAATGGAAAATGGAGATAGACAATGGATGAGAAACTCCAATAGCATAAGAGACCTAAAAGGATTCAAATGTCATAAGAGTCAGTGATTGAAAGAGCCATACAACTTGTGTAATACACTGGTATAAAACTGACAAGCAGTTAAACAGATTACTAAATACCCTCCCCCACTTACATGACCTTTAATCACTCCAGTTATGTAAAAGAATATATACCTGAACAAGAACCCTCCTGCACAGACCTCCTTTAACAAGGGATTTTGCTACCCAACGAGCAGCATAAGCAGCTGAACGGTCCACCTTGGTATAATCCTTTCCTGAAAAGGCACCTCCTCCATGAGCTCCCCAACCGCCATAAGTGTCCACAATGATTTTCCGGCCAGTCAAACCAGCATCACCCTGAAATTACAGGATTTAAGTCACTCTATGCCTAATCCTTTCCAACAAGTGGTTCTAGATTAGGTTGCCTACTCTGTATGACTCAACAAATGTCCTCAGATGATTCACATGTAGGCTTCAGAAAGCCTAGAAAAAAGGTGGTAGTAGCCAAAATTTTATAAGTAACCAAAGATCCAGAAAAATACACTGAATTGACATTACCTGAGGCCCACCAATAACAAATCTGCCACTTGGCTGTAGGTGGTAGATTGTATCTTCATCAAGATACTTTGCAGGTACAACAGCTTTGATGACTTTGTCCTTTAGGGCATCCCTCATCTCATCAAGACAAACTTCCTCATCATGCTGAACAGATATGACAATTGTGTGGACTCTGATGGGAAGCACAGCACCTCTATCCTGCATATACTGCACAGTCACCTAAAGGCAACACAGGTCATCAGAACATCGGTCTACCAAACAATAGCTGTATACTTGGTTCTCTACCTTAAGTTACAAAACAGCAAAACATAAGTGCTATTTTTTTTTTTACAGTTAGCCAACTATAATTAACTATGCATTTTCTATGCTGATTTAACACGTGGGACAATCTAGCTTTATGATCACTTACTTGAGTTTTAGAATCTGGGCGTAACCAAGGCAAAGTGCCGTTGCGGCGTAGTTCTGCTAGTTTGGCATTGAGCTTGTGTGCTAAGACAATGGTTAAAGGCATACACTCCTCAGTCTCATCGGTGGCATAGCCAAACATCAATCCCTAAAAAAGAATGTCACCAGATGCAATCAATTCAAGCTTTAGAACTTAACGTCAGAAGAGAGACGAAGATAGCTTCCACACCGCCAAGATACCTGGTCTCCAGCACCAATGTCTTCCTCATTCCGGTCAAGATGAACACCTTGAGCAATATCTGGTGACTGTTGCTCCAAGGCTACCAGCACATTGCAAGTCTTGTAGTCAAACCCTAAACCAAAAACACAATGCCTTGTTTAGAAGAAAAAGAAAAAAGGTCACAGCAATACCTTATTTGGAATTCTAAATACTGCTAAAGAAATCAGATATATCTAAATCATTATACCTTTTAGAAAATGCAATAGGGGTGGACCAAAAGGCTTAAAGAGTATAATAAAACCACCGATTAGCAGGTACATTCTAGAAGGTAAGTTTCTTCATTCAGAACTAGCTTTACCTGGAAAAATAAGCTCAGGAGAGCAAAATCATTATGACACACCTTTGGAAGAATCATCATATCCGATGTGTTTAATAGTTTCACGAACCACCTTCTGGTAGTCAACAGCAGCTCTGGATGTAATTTCCCCAGCAAGAAGGATCATTCCAGTCTTAGCAACAGTTTCTAATAAAAGAGAGATTCAACTCAAATCTCACTTTTATAAAATAACTTTCATGATGTTACCTTTTTATACCAGTTGATAAGCAAACATGTTCTGAACCTACCACAAGCCACTTTGGCATCAGGGTCCTGCTGAAGGTGCGCATCAAGGACAGCATCACTGATCTGGTCACAAATCTTATCTGGAAAAGAAATTCCTGGCTCAATTTCTTTAACTTACTATCAGTCTAAGAATGCCATGTTCCACCACTCCCTATCACTCCACTGTAAAATCTTTGGAGATTTTTTAAAAAACCATGTCAAAACCTGACATACAACCATCCCAAAGTCAACAATTCAGTGGCATTAAGTATAGAGATCTTAAATGCTGTCTAATTAAAGCACTGCTTTACCAGAAGTCATTTGCCTGAATAATAAATGCTGGATACTTGTTCTGAACTTGGTTTCTGTCTTAAAAATTTAAAAATAAAAGAGATGCTAGATACAGTGCTACGTTACTTGAAAGCTTGACAACACAGTTCTAATACAGTGGGCACAAGCTCACCAATTCAGATAAGCCACAACACCAACATATTTAATATATATCTATTAACCTTTTATGATATAGCCACTTCACCTTCAAAATTTAAATTTGCATTTTAACTCCAACTAGAAGAGTGAACTGTTTAGTTTATCTATTTCTTAAGAACTAGTATTACCCTATATCATATAATATTCAATTCCATAAGTGTTCCAAAGTCCCTGTGTACCTAGAGGTCTGGTAGAACTGAGGCCCCACATGCAGACCAGTCTCCTGAATCTTAAGCAACGCCAATTAGGGCAACAAGATAATTCAATTAAAGAATTAAAACAAAGAAAGGCACTTTATTTATTAACAAAAGGAATAAAATAGCAATTATTTGATTTTGTTACAGAAGCTGTCCAGGAACAAGCGCTCAACAGACTGGAAAACGCCCAAATGTATTCTGTATCGTGGAGTTTCTCCCTATTGTATTTGTCATCTGTTTGGGGGAAGGGGGAAGAATATCCCCCCAAATTCAAATTCACTTTCCCAAGTTCTCTTTAATCATTCAGAACAGAATCTAAGCAAAACGTACATTGCATCCAAGTAAGAGGCTCAAGACTTCTATCAACTATTGTAACAACCTGACTTTCGGCACTCATCAGGATCTCCGGTCTGTCCTCTTACCACTAAGTTGCACGTGGGATTTCATCATAGGCACATAGGCTAACTAGAGAAACGGATCCTAAAGCCATCAGAATAGATAGCTACGTTTCTGTGGTCACCCTAGGGCAGAAGCAGCCGAAATGGCAAAATAACGACCTTTACTAGTCAAGCCGAGATTGAAAATTCCTGGAAATAGCTTCACTCCTTGACGGGTAAATTGATCCCCATAATGGCGGTTCAGCGGACAAAGCCCTGAGAAGGAAATCTTAAGCACAACCTCGCCTTAACGGCAAAGCACCAAAGACTTTAAAAGGAAACCCATCGCAATGGCAGCTATTAATTCATGCTTCCCATCCTTTTCACATATGGTCCAAATAAGGACTGTCTTCTTCAACAAGCGCTATATTTAGTTGAAGTCTGTCACCTTGAAGGCAAAGCCATATTCGCCGAAGGGCACGTCCGTATTCTTCACTGTGCAGTAATGACCGAAGCCACGGAGATAATGGAAACAGAAGACGACCCAAGGCAGGCACCGGCACCCCACCCTTCAAACCGACGGCTCCCCCTGGCCCAGCTGCCACATGCGGCAAACACGTGGCTGCCGCTGCAATGCGGGGCGCGCGCTCCCGAGGGCCGGACGCGAGCAGGCGGGGCGGGTCGCCCACTCGAGGTCTTACAGACCGCCAGGCTGAGAGGAGTTAAAAATGCCCTCCCCGGCCAGAACTCAAGCTGCCGCGGCCCCCGCCCTTCTCGTTTTCTGGAATCTTCCGCATGCCGAGGCGCGCGGCCGGATGGGAGGGGAAAGGAGAGGAGGGGGAGGGGAGTGGCGGCCACGCGCTCGGCACCGGCGCCGCCACGAGGAAGGCGCGCGGCCGCCGCTCTCCCCACCGCCCGGCGGATGGGGCACCCCGCGCGGGCCCCGCCGTCAGCCGGCCCTAGCCAGCCCGGCCCGGCGCTGCCCGACGCCCGGCCCCCCGTTCGCTCAGGGCCTGGTCACCTCACCTGGGTGGCCTTCCCCCACAGACTCTGAGGTGAAGAGGAATGTGCCCTCCTCGATGAACGCCTCGTGGAAGCCGTTGAGCTGCCCGTTCATGTTGGTGTCGGTGAGTGAAAGTGGCGTTGAGGGGAAGCAGCAGCGGCGAGGCGGCGACTGCGAGACCCGCAGGCAGAAGACCGCGTTCTACTGAGAGCTGGCGGGCGGCGCGGAGCGAACGGGGCGGCGGGCGGCTCCGCCCAGTATTTATAGAGCGGCGCTAGCGCGCGCCGGGCCCGGGCCCCGCCCCTCAGCGCCCCGCGCCAATGCGCCACTCGCGCGGGGGTCGGGGAGCGAGAGCAGTGCACCCCGCGGAGCCAGGGCTGAACCACTCTGCGAGGCGGGGGGAAGCAGCGAAGGAAACTCGCTCCTCCTGGGACTATTTAGCTATCTTAAGCAGGTATAACAAAGGGCAGGTGGAAATGTGAGTGGAGTGTGCTGTTTCTCCCTTCCCTGTTCGACGTGGGAGGAAAAGCGACTAGGGCTTTATGGACTGGCTCCCCTGTTCTTTGACATGGCACCTCCCTTTCGACCGTTGGCCCAGAGATCTGTGCCGGAGGGCGCGTCCCCCAGCGGTGGCAGCTGGAATCGCGGAGGTTTTGTGCTCTGGCTCTTCCTAGGGGTCTTTCTGGCCGCCCCGCCTTTGGATACCGGGTAACAGTGGCTCTCGGACATGCGAAAGTGGCCATCTTGGCCGGTCAGCGTACGATTCTTAGCACGGCCTTATTCACCCCGGCCCTGCTCGCTGCCAGCGGCTAGAAATGACGAGGGGCGCCGGCCCAGTTGCTAATAATTTCTTGGTTAATGACTCTGGAGAAAATGGCCAGAAGGCAGATTAATGAGAGTGCTGTCATCGATTTAAGCAATTGCCATCCTTGCCCCGTCCCCTGCGCTTTACTTTCTGAGAGGGACCCTCACCCTTCGTTGGCCCTGAAGTGAAGGCCGCGCTCATCCTTTACTCTGTCAGGGAGAAAGGAGGCCGCTGCCAAAGCCGTCCTTTTACTACCAGTGTCTTTGAGGGGGGAAACATGTTTAGACTGTCATTTCAATGTTCTGATCTGGAGAATATTGAACAAATAATTATTTTTCTTGGGAAGAGGAAACCCCTATGCAAGCCCTTGAATGTGCTTACGCAGATCTCTTCACTAAGTGAAATGGTCTGTTTCATGCAGCTTTCGTTTTAAAACCTCCACCTGCGTTTGTCCCAGTTTTGCCCAATAAAGGAATTATAGAGAAAGAAGGGAAAAAGAGCAAAACAAAACTTGAGCTAAGAAGAAGCAGGGAGTCAGGAACCGATTTCGTGGAGTCCCGTTTGGAAGGGCCCATGGTGAGGGCGGACGTCACTTCAGCTCGTGCAGGGGCTGGTGTCGTGGTGGCCGGAGCAGAGCGCGTGACAGGAACGGCTGGCTTAATGACGTTGTTGGGGCACGGCCTGCTCCTAGCACGGGAGGCACTTTACACTGGGGAGATGAACAAGACCCTTGTAACAGCCTCCAGCTGCCTATTACCAAAGAACTAGGTAAATTCTGAAGAACAATCCTCTCCGCCTGTGCGGGAGGGAAGGTGGGAGGTTGCCAAAGGCTCACTGGGAAACAAAGGAAAGCACTCGGGCTGCTCTGTGCTAGGGGCTTCCTTCCACAAAGACGTAAAGAAAGGGCTCATCTCCAGACGTCATGACCACATCCATGGTCGCTCAAAGCAGACAGCAAGAAAAGGTTAAATCACAAAAGAGACAATAGATATGTTATTTTCATTTGTTGGGTTTTGCTATTCAAAGTAACTATATAAGATGATTCATGCAAAAGTAACTATATAAGACGATTTCATCTTTTTTGTTGTTGTTTTACTGATATTCTTTTTTTAAAGCAGAATGCCAATTTATTAACTCACCATGAGTAATAAAATTGTCAACTGGAACAAAATGCATGTGTAGGCTGGTCAGCGCATTATCTGTCAGCATAAAAATGTATATGGGAAGCCAGAATATAATTAGAAGGTTATTTTATTAATAGGGAGTCAGAACATGGGGATTAGTTAAATTCAATGATTAGCTCATTAAACCCTGACACCCTGTGCTACCAACTCCACAGTGAGGCTATTCCTGCCAAGAAGATTAGAATCAGCTGTACATACTTGCTTACCTATATCTCTTTCTTGTTCACAGTATGTCCTTATAATAGTGGTTGTAGGGGTTTCAGAGTCATATCTCTGCCACTTATTAACAGTGTTGAGCAAACAACTTGAGCTGTTTATACCTTAGCTTCCTCAGTCTGTAAAATTGGAATAATAATAGTACTGTCATAGGCTTGTTTCAAGGATTAAATAAAATCATGCAAGTAAAGTCTTTAGCAAAGTATCTAGCACATAATAAGTATTTTTAAAATGTTAGCTGTAAAAAAGTTAGCTGTATTTCCTGTGAATTACTTTTCAGTGGCTTCCAATTACTGTTAGCATAAAGACTAAAATCCCTGGCAGGCATGGTGGCTGGCATCTGTAGTCCCAGCTGCTTGGGCAGTGGAGGTGAGAGGGTCACTTGAGCCCAGGAGTTCAAGACCAGTCTGGGTAACATAGTGAGACTGCCATCTCTTAAAAACAACAAAAAAAATCCCTACATACTCTTAGAGGCCTAAGTGTGATTTGGCTGCTACTTCTTCAACCTCATCTTGTGCAACACTCCCCTCTTTTGGTCTTCTCCTTTGAATTTCTTTTAGTAACAATTACATTTATTAATTGCTTAGTATCAAAACAAAGCAGGACACATTTTCATTGCTTTTATATTATTTATATTGTCTCTTCCTCCCTTCCACAAATATTTATGAGCACATCTATGAGGCAGACTCAGGGACTGATGCTATGACAATCCTGGTCTCTGTTTACTGAAAGATCTAAATGAGGGGAGTTGCCTGGCTAACTCCTTATCCTTCCTACCCCAGCGCAGCTGCTACTTCCTGAATGAAGCCTTCACCTACAAGATTTGTCACAGGGTCCTATGGTTTTCCTCATGACACTAAGTGCAGTTTGAAATTACAGATTTGGTGATTATTTGATGAACGTCTCCAACTCCCAATTAGGTTTGTAAGTTCCATGATAATGAGAGGTGGGCTGTTTTGGTCAACCTTTGTTGCTAAATGCTTGACACACAAAGGTGCTCAAGACTGTTCAAGAGGGAGAGAGAAGAGAGGGAGGAAGGGAAGGAAACAGGAAAAGCAAATGAATATAAAGAATGGCAGTAGGAAATAGAGAAATAAGAGACCCTGGTGATCATATAAAATGAAGGACAAGAGATTCCATCGTGCTTTGTTTTAGTCACAAGCATTGTAATTAATAAAATTAAGAGCTCTTTACTAACAGAAGTGCATGACCATCCTATTATAAGAGGAACAAGATTTCTAATTTCATAGATTAGTGCCCTAATGGCAAAATAAAAGAGGAGAAATTACTGGTTTATTTCATATCTCATTAATGAGATCTGTTGAATATGAAATGTTGTAAAGCATATAGAAAAAATCTAATCGCTGCCTAAAGGCTCCAGATTTCTTAACCCAGAGATTATGTAGCAGTAGTCCTATGAAAAGAGGGAAAGTTGGGATTAGATAAACTGGTATTTGTGATTTACACAGCAAATATAAAAACTCTAGGTCTTATTAGCCTGATAGGGAAAGAGTTCCAGTAAGTAAAAGAAAGCTTTTGCCGTACAAGAAGCTGTTGATTTGTCAGGAAAAAGGAGGAAGATGACACTACATATAGGAAAGAGCAATAGCGAAGGTGTGGAGATGTTAGGAAAGAAGCTCCTAGGCTGTGGGTCTTAAGAGTAACTTCTATGTGAAGACAGGCCAAAAAGAAAGAAAACTAGGCCAGATGTCTCCAAAATTATGCCAGTTCTTTAGGGCCAAAGCTTGGATAGCTCAGATGGCCTTAAAAGCAAGCTAACTCTAGTGGGATCAGAAATAAATACTATGAGAATCCTCTCATTTTTAGGCTTTTTGTATTTTGTTTTATCTTTCTGTTTTTTTCTCTTGATACTTAATCAAATATTTTTACAGTCCCAATGAAGGAGTCTTGGATGGAAGAATGCATAGGGTACAGGGAAGAAGACACTGAAGGAGATAACAATGTGATGATAATAGCTACAACTTATTGTGACAGGCCCTGTTGTAATATCCAGTCCCTACAACAGCTCTAACTAGGCAGTCACTGTTTCTCTTCTTGTTTTACAGATGAAGAAACTAACCTGTAATTCATCCAAGTCACACATCAAATCAATAATGGAGCTGGGACTTGAGCCTGGTTTGAGCTCTAAATTCTTGCTCCTTGTTATAGCCAAATAGAAAATACTTCACACTCTCTGAGGTAACCAATAACTGGTTTGTATCCTTTTATACCTTTTTCTGTGAACATACACACATACACATATTTTACTATTCAGAGAAATATGGCTTTTTCTCTTAACAATTTTCATGACCATCTCTCTAGGACAATACATACAGGTATAAATCCTTCTCCCCCCCCCTCCCCCCCCCCCCTTTTTTTTTTTTTTTGGTGAAACACAGTCTCCCTCTGTCATCCAGGCTGGAGTGCAGTGTCATGATCATAGCTCACTGCAGCCTCAAATTCCTGGGCTCAAGAGATCTTCCTGCCTCAGCCTCCCAAGTAGTTAGGACTACAGGCACACACCACTGTACCCAGATAACTTTTTATTTTTCATAGACATGGGTCTTGCTATGTTTCCCCAACTGGTCTCAAATTCCTGGCCTCAAGTGGTCTTCCCACTTTGGCCTCCCAAAGTGCTGGGATTACAGTCCTGAGCCACCAAGCCTGGATCAGAAACTCACATCCTCAGTTGGATATGAGAATATCATTTCCAGACTCTCTCCAGTGCTGGGTTAGTACTCTTTTAAATTTTTGTCAGTATGTCAAATGAAAAATGGTAAGAGAATGAATATTTTTATAACCTGGCAGACCTTCACAAGCAAATTTGAATATCCAGAAGCCACAAAGGAAAAGAATGATAGATTTAACAACATACAGGCTGGGCTGACAACATCCCAGCCCCTCAGGAGGCTGAGGCAAGAGGATGGCTTCAGCGCAGGAGTTGGAGACTGCAATAAGCTATGATCATGCTATTGCACTCCAGCCCAGGTGACAGAGAAGACTCCATCTCTTAAAAAAAAAAAAAATTAACGATATAAAAATGAAAAATTACTATATAAGTAAAATTCAAAGACAAACATAGGAGAAAACATTTGCAGCATATATGACAAAGGGTTAATACTAATTGATAAGAAAAAATATTTTTTCTTGATAAGAAAAAATTGATTGATAAGATAAACTAATTGATAAGATAAACTAATTGATAAGAAAAAATAGTCCAGTGAAAACTAGGAAAAATTATAAGCTGGTAGTTCACTAAGGAGAAAATGAAAATTGTCATAAACATATAAAAAGATGCTCAACCTTACTGATAGAGAAATGAATTAATGAATAAATAATGAATGAATGAATGTTAGAGAAGTGAGTTTAGAGAAAAACTAGAGGCATGGAGGTGGGAGGAGGTAGGTAGGAGGAGGAATCTAAATAATAGGATGTGGTGTCTCTAGCTTCACCATTAGTTTGGCCTCTGGAGGAGTTTTCATGATGCTGATGATGTTTTTCAGAATTGTTAATGGTGCCATTCATTGGGATATATAGGATGCAAACACTAGGATTCAAATTTCACTCCTTTCTAAGTATGGATGTAGTTGCTTTCTAGATTGAGTCAAGCTACCTTCAAAAAGCCTGTTAGATCCATTTAATACATATGATGAAAGTGTTATCCTTCAGGACCATGGATACTTTTTTTTTTTGAGACAGAGTCTCACTCTGTTGCCTGGGCTAGAGTGCCTTGGCATCAGCCTGGCTCACAGCAACCTCTAACTCCTGGGCTCAAGCGATCCTCCTATCTTAACCTCCCGAGTAGCTGGGACTACAGGTATGCACCACCATGCCCGGCTAATTTTTTTCTATATATTTTTAGTTATCCAGCTAATTTCTATTTTTTTAGCAGAGATGAGGTCTCACCCTTGCAATTTCAAACTCCTGAGCTGATTTCAAACTCCTGAGCTCAAATGACTTGGCCTCCCAGAGTGCTAGGATTACATGCGTGAGCCGCCACGTGCACAGCCTAATACTTTTTCTGGAGGAAGCAGTGGGCTCTCAAACTTAAATGTGTATTTGAATCACCCGGGGATCTCATTATACTATTTATTTTAGCAAGATTCTGCATTTCTAACAAGCTCCCAGGTGGTGCTCATCCTGGTAGACTATGGACCACACTTTGAGTAGCAAGGATCTGGACTAGTAGTCTGCAAAGTGGGATAGGGTATCCCTGGGGCTACCTGAAAGCTTTTCAAGGTCTGTCTGAATGTGGATGTAGTTTTCTCAGGGAATCAGTTTCCATATCCTCAATTCCATATGAACTATCTTCTAAAATTGATCTGCCTGAGAGGGGCCCAATTCCCCTTTTGCATTGGTCCTTCTCTTACTGTATTGAAGAAAGGAAGCTCTCTTACCCCAGCTGAATTTCTCTCTGGGGTGCTAAACAAAGGAACACACTAATATATTGGTGTAGATACTGAGAAAACAAATGACTCTGATAGCTAACAAATATTTTTGCAAGCTAAATCTTGTCAATCCTTTCTTTTTATTTTAATTAATTAATTAACTTTTTTGAGGCAGGGCTTTCTTCCCTCTGTCACCCAGGCTAGAGTGCAGTGGCATCAGCCTAGCTCACTGCAACCTCAAACTCCTGGGTTCAAGCGATATTCTCCTGCCTCAGCCTCCTGTGTAGCTGGGACTACAGGCACGAGCAACCATGCCTGGCTGATTTTCTTTTTTTTTTTTTTTTTGGTAGAGATGAGGATCTCCAGGGTCTCGCTATTGCCCAGACTGGTCTTGAACTCCTGAGCTGAGATGATTCTCCCACGTTGGCCTCCTAAAGTGCTAGGATCCTTTGTTTTCTACTCAAATGGATGACTTAATGACATTGTTAGCTGATAGATCATTAAACATGATTTTGGATAATAGATCACTATGTGGGTTTTATTTGTTGGCATTTAACCCAGAAGGAATTTTTTTTTAATTGGTGAAATTGCTCTAACAAAACCCCTTCCATAATCATCTACTTATTTATGTGAATAAGCTTACTCAGTGCTTGCACCTATAAAAGTGAAAAGTAGAATTAGAATCAATAAATAAACTCCATTTCTAACAATAAGTAATATTTTTCTATAGATTTATAAACTAATTGGAATAAAAGACCCTATCCACCTCATAAACACACACACACAAATACACAAACACAAGCTTATATAATTTTCCTTTTTTGATGAATTATGAAACATTATAATATATTTTTCATTTTGATCAGTTGTGTACTGATTATTATATTGATAACTTAAGCCAAAGGAAATTTTGCTAACTCTTATAGACATATGGTCATAATAAATGTTTTCTAATACATTTAAATTTATATGTATATTTTGGTACAGAGTAGTTAATAAGGTGATCAATTATATTTTCCAAGATAAAATATATTACATTGGTAGAAAATTCTGTCAGAGAAGTATCTTGGACATCACAGAGAAAAAGGAACAATATAAACTTTCCTGATATTAAAGAATAATCTGTTTATATATTTTTTAAAATAAACGATGATAAGTATTAAACCTCTATGGTATTTAGATTCCATTGGATATATTTAAAAGAGTTATAGTTTATAATACTTGAAGTGCCAGTATTTACAATATGCTAAAAATGATAACCTTTTCAACTGTACTTATGATAAAAATCTTTAGATGTCTATCTACTTAAAAATGTGGTGGTAGCATGTGATTTTTAAGAATTATTTTTGGAGTAAAAAGACATAAAAATTTGAAGCCCACATATCTGGACCCATTGAGAAAAGAGGGTGCTTCAAGAATTCAAGATCAAATTATTTATAAATGGATTTCTCTGATTTTTTGTAAAAGTGGTTATCAAAGAGGCAATCCAGGATAGCTCAGGCAGGAACTTCATATAAGGCTAGGTCTGGGTAGCATGTGGAATTATTATCAAAAATGTGATCACTTTCTGGTCCAAAACAGCATGTAGATGCTATGAATCAAATATTTTGCAGGGTTTCCCCAACTTTGGCACTATGGACATTTTGTGCTGGATAGTTTGTTGTTGTGGGGGATTGTCCTGTGCATTATAAGATGTGTAGCAATATCCCTGGCCTCTCTCCACTAGATACTAGTAGCACCCCATAACCCCCTCTCCAGCTTGTGACAACTGAAAATGTTCTCCCAGTTAAGAACCCCCTGAGATACTGGAACATTGCAGGGTTGTGGCTAATGCTGGAGTTCATAACTCAGGTCCAAATCACCTGTGTGCTGTCTGGATTGCAGCCTTATTTTCATTCTCTTTGAAGATTAGAATGAAGTTGTAGCTACAAAAAGTCTCACATGATGAAGCCCACAGCCCTGCAGAGAGGTGGTAATGGTCCTGTCTGTGGACTACGATAGACTCGAGTCTCTGGCTCCCACAGTACTGGAGTAGTCAGTCCCACTTGGCTAGGTTTTTGGACACTGGGCATGAGAATAACGTACGCAAGGAGAGGGATGGTGAAGCAGGGTTAGGTCTGGCCACTGCCCCCACTGCCCTGGAGGCAAAGCTGTTGGCTGTGTGGAGGTGGCCTCCCAATCTGAGAACCAAGAACACCAGCCATTAGGTCCCATTTGTCTGATCTAGTGGAGCCCAAGTACCATCCAGGAGCATAGGAAGCATATGTATGGCCATGACTGTGTGTCAGTGTGACTCTTCATCTTTACTCTGGGGGCAAGATATACTGGCAAATGCTACCATCTACTGTACTAACAGGTGGTCCCAGACCTAGATGGAAAATGGCTCTTGGTGGTTTATAAAAATACTCAAAACCTTCAAATTTACTACCTGTGGTCAATGGCTGCAGTGAAATGCCAGCTCCCTGTAGCTCAGTGACTCATAACCATTTTTTATGTCTGACAAAATCTATGGACTTCTTAGAAACATGCGTCATACACACACACAATTTTATATATAATTTCTGAAGCTCAACCATATACTGCAAGTTAAGAATCCTTGCTGGTAACTCTCATAATGTAAATTCACATTCCCTAGTATTCTGCAGTCCCACCTCTAGCAATTCTAAAGAATTATTAAAATTCATGGCCAGTCTTGGTGGCTCACGCCTATAATCTTAGAACTCTGGGAGGGTGAGGCAGAAGGATTGTTTGAGGCCAAGAGTTCGAGACCAGCCTGAGCAAGAGAGAGACCTGGTCTCTACCCAAAACAGAAAAATTAGCCCAGTGCGGTGGCATGGGTCTGTAGTCCCAGCTACTTGGGAGGCTCAGGCAGAAGGATCACTTGAGCCCAGGAGTTTGAGGTTGCAGTGAGCTATGATGTCACCACTGCACTCTAACCTGGATGACAGAGTGAGACTCTGTCTCAAAAAAATTTTTTTTAAGTTCAGATAAATAAGAAGAGAAAGCCACCTATATTGCCAGCTCTTTAGCAAAACTGTTAACATTCTTTTCATTTTTAAAAAATACAGTTTAAGTATACTTCTATTAAATAGTATAAATATATTAATTTCATCAAATGTTAAATCTCTTCATTAGCATTTTCCATGTCATCACCCAGTCTTAGTATTCATAATTGTAAAGTACTCCATAATGATAAATACAGAGGATTTACTGATCAATTTCCTTATTGTCAGACATAGAGGCTCTTTGTATAATAGTTTTTCCAGTATTTAAACAACACTGTAAATGAACTTCTTATACATATAATATTTTTTATATTTGGAATTTTTTCTTTAGGAAAGATTCGCCAAAGTATAAAAATGGGTCGAGGTAGAAGTACTGGGTCAAAGCTTATTGATTTGTATTACTGCAGTTGTTTCCTAGTCAAGTGGCGTTGAGTCTGGCCAGACCCCCTGCCACCTCTTCCTGATGTTATGCACAAAATGGGAGAAGAGAGAGAAAATGGAGATTGTTCCAACTTGAAAGTTCTGGATGATCAAGGAGTCCTGAGCAGTCAGCTGGTTGGTCAGCTAAGTACCAGTAGACAGAAAGCACCAGAAATGGTCCCTTACTTAAACTTTTGGGGCTGTGCAGTCCTCTTTGACTGAGTCTCCTGGTTGGGCCAAGGTGAAATTTGTGGACTTCTATCAACCTATTCACTTCCTTGGGAGACTAAACGATCATTCAAACACCCACTGATAAGTAACAACCATATAAGCAGATGATATGAACAGTTTACAAGAAATACAAATAGCCAATAAATATGTGAAAAAGATATTCAATCTCACTCAAAAAGAAACGCAAAGTAAAATGAGACTGCATTTTTTATCTATCAGATTGGAAGACAAATAAAAGTTTGGTAATGCCCAGTGTTTATAAGAGTATGGAGAAATAGGCACCCTCATACATTGTTGCTGGGAATGTAAACAGATTCAACTCTTCTGGAGGGTAATTTAGCAATGTCTGTCAACATTTTGAATGCTAGTAATCCTTGACTCAGCTGATTCTATCAGTAGAAATTGGCCCTAGGGATAAACTGGCAAAATTATGGGGAAATCACTTGCAAGGATCTTAACTGCAACATTGTAATTAACAAAAAACTGGAAAACACTAGATATCCCTGAGTAGGGGACCAGTTAAATATATTTGTGTAATGCAAAAGTATGCAATCATTAAAGCATGAGGTAGAAGTGTATGTGCCGATATGGAAAGTTCTTCTAAATATGCTATGCTCAAAAAGTCAATATGCATAGCAATATTCTCATTTGTGTTAAATTAAAAAGTAGATATACAGGTATATGTAGACTTTTTTCAGGAAGGATTCAAAACAAGTGGTAGTAAATATTGGAGGGTGGCACTGGGAGATGGGAGGAGGAGAAGACAATCTTTGCTTTTTGTTTGACACTTCATTTTTTATACCAGGTGAATGTAAAAACAAATATTTCGAAAGCAGACAAGAAACACGAAGAGATAAAGAAGAGGGAGAAGAGGGATCACTTAGATGGGAGGTTACGGTTTGTCCTGGCATGGGACAGCTTTGTTTTATAGCTGCATGAATAAAAAGCGTTATGACCAGACCATTTGGATTTTCTGAGGACCACCAGGGCAGCAATCTGGAGGATGGAGGGGAGATGCGAGACTAGAGTCAAAGGACCAATAGGAAGTTTTTGCAACAGAGTGGGGCTCAAATTTAGGAGGTGTTAGTGGGGATGGAATAACAGCCCCAGAAAGGAGAGTTACTAAAAAGAAACACTGACAGCTTTGGTGCCTGATTGGATGAGTGGGATAAGAAAGACAGAGGAATTAAGGAGGCAGCCCAGGCATTTGCCTTGGGCAGCTGAATGGATGGCATTGCTGCCCAATCAACTACTCAGGAGGAAGGAGAGGGTTAGAGACCAGAAGAGTTTGAGGAAGAAAATGAGTTCAACTTGAAAACGAGGAGTTAAGGAGTATGTTGTGTTTGAACACATTGAGTAGACATATAGATCTGGAGCTCAGAGAATTCTGAAATGGGTTGGAAATGGAACAAAGTGGATAAGATGTGGATCAGGTTGCTTTTGAAGACAGCGACATCAGATGAGGTGGTAGTCGAAACTAAATGTAAAGAAATTGTACAGTCCAAAAAGAGGCCTGTATCAAGGTAGGACTCTAGAAATCACCTATCCTTAAGGGTTGAGTACAGGAAGAGGAACCCTCAGCGAGGCTGAGAAGGAGTGATCAGAGCTGTGAGAAGAAAACCAAGAGGGAGTAAGGTCACAGATGACTGTACCCTGCTTCTGGCTGGACATTGTGACTGACTTTTTAAGCCACTCCCTCACCAATACCAATTCTGCTCTTGCCACATCTCCCCAATAAAATTCCAACCCTGGATTTTCTTTTTATGCTCCTAAGAAAGACCACTCACCAGTAAGAATGACGCCACTCCAAATTCATGGTTTACGTCTCTGTGCCACCCATCAATTTTTTTTTTTTTACTTATCCTTGGTGGGCTCTGGCTCTCATTCCCCAGTTATTCTAAATGGCTACTATGCTTCGCTTCTTATTGCTCACTTACATTCTCATCTTCATGGCCAATCTCAACTTCCTACTTCAGGGAATAAATGAAGCCCTCCGGGGTGAGTGCCTTTAACATCTCATTCTTCTCTCTATCAACGTGCCTAAAATCATACACACTTTCTTTCCCAAGTGCTGTATTCAGCCTACAAGGATGAGGTTCAGCTCCTGTTTAGCTCTAGTGTCCCTCCAGGAGGCCTCGCTGACCCTGTCCCATCCCTGAGCCTGAGCTACTTGTTCCTTCTTCTGTCTGTATTCCTGTAACATGCATTATGTATTTATTTCCCTATTATGGCATTTGCCATACTGAACAAAAGTTATCTCACTGTCTGTCTCCTCCAATAAGCTTGATAGTGTGCATGATGGTTTTTTCGTCCTTAATTTCTCATTGATGTATAACATCATAGAGGAAAGTGCACTCATCGGAAGTGTATAAACCACAGAATTTTCACAAACTGAGCATACCTTGTACAGCCGGCACCCCAGAATTCTCTTAGTTAAACTAATAGATTAATTCTGGCTGTTTTTGTACATTTTTTTAAATGAACCAAAAATAGTATGTAGTCTTTTGAATAAACCACAATTTATTTATCCATTCAAATATGGTAATTGGGTAGTTTCCCGTCTGGGCTGTTGCAATGTCAAGTATGGTAGAAGGCAGTGAAGATGTTTATTATGGAAACGAGAACCAAGGAAGGGGGTGAGATGGGGACCAGCTTGCTTTTGGATGCACTGTGTTTTATTTACCTTCGTAGCTCCAGCATTTCACATATTCCTAGCATAATGGTTTGTGTATGAACAGATGAGAGCGGTCAAGGAGTGTTTTTCCACAGTATCCTTGGATGGTGAGATAATACCTAAAATATTAGATCTATTCTTGGGTGCCATTTTTAAAATGGGATATTGATACCTTGAATTGTCCATAGAGAGCAACCACACTGGTGTGTCTGGAAGCCATTCTATGTCAGGAATGGTGGAAGGAACAGAAGATGGTTATATTGGAAACAAGAACTAAAGGATCAGGCACGGACCAGGTTGCTTTTGAAGACAGCATTGGACCAATGGCTAATTATTTGGGGGAGGCAGCTTTCTGCTCAATAATGATACTGACTAATATTTATAGAGCACTTACCACACACCAGGCCCCAGCATGTGCTAATGGCTGGTATCCATTAGTTCAA
The DNA here is from genome assembly GCA_008750895.1 of Mirza zaza. Lineage (NCBI taxonomy): Eukaryota > Metazoa > Chordata > Mammalia > Primates > Cheirogaleidae > Mirza > Mirza zaza. The sequence continues at coordinate 37,282 of VSMD01109905.1, forward strand.
TATGAGAATGACTTTTTAAATGGTGAGAACTGAGCATGAGCTGCCTGGTGAAATTGTGATCACTTCATGGCCACAGACAAAAGCCCTCCCATTCGGGTGCAATGGCTCATGCCTGTAACCCCAGCACTTTGGGAAGCCCAGGCAGGAGGATCACTTGAGGCCAGGAGTTTGAGACCAGCCTGAGCAAGAGTAAGACCCTGTCTCTATAAAAAGTAGAAAAATTAGCCGAGTGTGGTGGCATGCACCTGTAGTCCCAGCTACCCCTGGGAGGCTAAGGCAGGAGAATCGCTTGAGCCCAGGAGTTTGAGGTTGCAGTGAGCTATGATGATGCCACTGCATGTACTCCAACCAACACAGGGATACCCTGTCTCAAAAAAAACCAAAAAGCAAAAAAAGCACTCCCAGGGCAGGTAGGCCTCCCTGAACCTGCCCTACTACCCTCCTAGTGGAACTGCCTTGTTTCCTGAAAGCAGCCTCCTACAGCTCCTCTGTGGGCCCCCTCACAGCAGGCAGATTACAAAGTGTTTCTGTCAGGAGCTTCCTTCTGTTCCTCTCCCTCTGCTCTGGGACCCTCTCCTCTCCACCCAGGATGTCTGCCCAGCACTGCCCTCTCCTTCCCATGTCTCAAAACCTTCACCTGCTTGGAATATGACTTCATGTAGCCAATGGTCCTTTTCGGTTACCTAAAGTTTATGTTTTGTTTGTTTTTAGACCAAAAATGCGAGGCAGGAGCAATGACATTTGCAAAGTACCAGTAAGGGGGAAAATGCAGGAGAAATCCTTCCCTAGATGTATCTGTCCAATTTGTAACTTTAGGCCCCAGAAAAAAGAAAAGCCCAGACAAATAAATCTGGGTTGCTGAATGCAAAAAAAGTGATTATTAAAAGCAAAATGCTGTGGTCCTTGAAGGGTACATTGTGCTGCTGGCCCTGGGACAAGGTGCTTTATCCCTCCATCGGCGCCTGAGGCCTAAGCCTGGAGGCTGCAGAGTCACAAAAAAGGCCTGGTTGAGCCAGACAAGCAGGCTGTGGCTGCCCTAGCCTAGCCCTCTTGCCCTCTGGGCTGCATTCCCTGCCCCAGAATTAGAACCCTGCTCTCTCCTCACTCTTGTTTCTAGTTGCTTTTGATTCCTCTTTGTTTTTTTAATGGGGGCTAGAGAGAATCCAATGTTCACGGAGCTGGACAACTTGTGGGCAGATCCCCGAAGCCTCGCTCCCCTCCACTCCCGCAGCCATAATTCATGTCTTTTATTTCTTCTCCTCTGCTGGACAGAGCCAAGCACACACTAACAGTGTTAACACGATAAATATCAGCAGTCCTGACCTTTCCCTCTGGGTCCTGGAGTCTTCCTGGCTCCCAAGCTCTGGCTTGTTTGTGCTTAAAATGGATTAGCACTTACCGTTGGCTGCAGGGCCCTGCACTCCGGGTTTGATGGGAATCAAAATAGAGATTACCTTATTTGACTTAAAAAAATTTCCACTTGAAAGATAGAATCCCCCAGAGAAATCCACTGGGGCTTATACATATACAACTTTAAATTGGATTTTAAAAATAGTTTGCCAGCTGTTTGCTAGGTCGTACTTGAGGTTCTCGTGGTTGATTGATGTTGGGTCCACTGGGAAACAAGGCCAAGAGGGGATTGAGGGGCTGCCAAGGCTGCAGGGTCCCAGATGCCTGGGGACTTTCCCAGGAGCCCTGGTAGTTGTTGCCATGGGCCTTTAGAAGCCCTCGGGTCCCTGCCACCAAGGTCTGTGTCTCTCCCAGAGAAAATGACCACAGTGCTCCAACCACCTCCCCCAGACCTCACCTCACCCCTGCACTGCCTCTTCTCAGCCAAAGTCTGAAAGAACAGAAATGAAGGAGGACTGTTCTCAGCCACTGGAGGGATGTTCCACATTTCTTGTGGCTAAATATTTATTTTAGCTCCTTGTGTGACCTTCAGGTGATGCATACATGGGCCCTCTGCCTGAACTCTCATCCCCCTCCCCTGCCTCTTCCTCTGCTCCTGCCTAACTGCTGTTCATCTCTCAGGTCTCAGCCAGAATGTGACTTTCTCAGGGAAGCAAGAGGGGCAGCAGAGTGTGGTAGTTAGTAACACCAGCATGCCAGAGGTTGAATCCTGGCTCAGCACTTACAAACTCTGTGACCTTGGGCTATTCACTTAACCTCTCTGTGCCTCTCAGTTTTCTATAAAATAAGGATAATAATGGTAGCTATCTCATTAGGGTTCTTGTGAGGTGAGGATCCAGTGAGTTAATATGTATTGTATAGAATATGTAAAATGCTTAGAACAAGGCCTGGCACACAATAACCATCTGTTCTTGTTACTCTCTAAGTACATCTCCCAGGCCTCGGTTGCCTGGGCCTGCCCTGCACTCCCCCAGCCTCTGGTACTTTTTCTGTGCTGCACCTGTCCCCATTTATCTTTATTGCTTGATTATCTGCCTCTTCTGCAGGGCAGGAACCACACCGCCTTGCTCTCTATTGTCCAGTCCTTACTAGCTAAACCACGCCCAGCTTATGAAATACTCAAGAAATGTTTGTGACTACAATAATAAATGAAATATGAAAAAGAGAAATCACTAAAAGGCAAATGTGATCCAGAAGACAGAGAAACTCGGGGCTCTTGGGTCATTTTTCTCCATCTATATTTGTTCTATATATAAACTTGGCCTTTCATTTTGTTTGTCTGACTGTTAAATAAAGAGAGAGTTGATGAGTTTTGAGTTCCGGGATTATGAGGATATGGTTTTGTAATCTCATCTTTTGCAGGAGACCTCTGCCCTATCTAGTTTTTCAAAATTTAATTATATATTAAGTTCATGCGAAAGACTAGATCACATGAGCAGAGTATAAAAATATGAACACCCAACTACCTACAGCCTGGTTTAAGAGATACATTGCAGCCCACACTAGTAAAGCCCTCTTGTGTGCCGCTCCGCATGCCAGCCCCTCCTAAATTTTTCTTGACCATTCTCTTGCTTTTCTTCATAGTTTTACTCTCCAAATATCAATATGATGATTTTGAACATTATATAAAATAAATCATACTGTATGTATTCTTCAATTTGCTTTTCTCAGCTCTCAACCTGATGCTTGTGACATTTGTCTCTGCTGCACCTGTAGCTGTAGAATATTCCACTGTACAAATGCTCCTCCATTCTCTTACCAGTGGACATTTGGGTTGTTTGCAGTTTTTTGCTGTGACTAGCAGTGCCGCCACGAACAGTCTTATGTGAAATTATAGGAGCCCATGGTCAAGAGTCTCTCTGGAGATGCTTCCGGGGCCTCAAGTTCACACATTTTCAACTTGTTTAGATGATGCTAAATTGATTTTTCAAAGGAGTTCTCCATCTTCCTCTCTGGTCCTAAGCCTCAGCCTTGCAACATTCATATTCAGTTTCTACTAGACCTATTGGAAAGGGGCTTTGAGGCAGGTCCAGGGAGAAGCCTGTCAGCTTGTTCTGTAATGGCTTCACGTCTGGGGGCAAGAGGCGACAACTGAGCCTGGGTGACTCAGAAGATCTCCCCTTGTGGTATATTCTCTCCTACTCACAGGCACCACTCAGAGCTATACAGACAGGAACAAATTCTGTTGACCCAAAGTCAAAAGCCCGGTGATGAAAACCAAAGAGATATCTGGAAACAGTGGTGTTTCTGACTAACCCACTTTTTTCTTTTCTTTTCATTCTTTTTAAAAAAAATTTTTGTAGAGACAGGGTCTTGCTATGTTGCTCAGGCTGGTCTCAAACTCCTGGTCTCAAGTGATCCTCCCACCTTGGCTTCTCAAACTGCTGGGGATTACAGGTGAGAGCTACCACGCCTGACCTCTACAAGCTAACAAAAGTTTTAACATTTCCTCAATTAAGTGAAAGTAGTATTTTAAAAAAGTAATTTCCTTGTTATAGCCTGCCTTTATTTATTTTATTTTATTTTATTTTGGCTGGGCGAGGTGGCTCACGCCTGTAATCCTAGCACTCTGGGAGGCCAAGGTGGATGGATTGTTTGAGCTCAGGAGTTTGAGACCAGCCTGAGCAAAAGCAAGACCCCATCTCTACTAAAAATAGACAGCAATTAGCTGGACAACTAAAAATATATATAGTAAAAATTAGCCGGGCATGGTGGTGCATGCCTGTAGTCCCAGCTACTCGGGAGGCTGAGGCAGGAGGATCGCTTGAGCTTGAGCCCAGGAGTTTGAGGTTGCTGTGAGCTAGGCTGATGCCACAGCACTCTAGCCCAGGCAACAGTGAGACTCTGTCTCAAAAAAATAAATAAATAAAATAGCATGAGTATGTTATAAAAATGAACCACTATTGTGCACAAACCTAGTCACCCCTTGTGTAGGCTGAAATCTTAGTCACCTTTGAGTCACTAACACATTCTTCTTCTCCTATCACATGCAGTCATCCAATCTTGACAATTTACCTTTTATAATGTTTCTCTTGCTCATTCCATCATTGTTTTGGGGGCCTTTTTCACTTTCTGCCTACGCCACAAGGGACTGAAGTCATCTAAAAGAGTTTCTCTCACCTGAGTCCCTCCCCTTTCTATCTCATCACTCCCGGATTAATCTTTGAAAATTAAACCCAAACAACAAAAACCCAAATTACAAAACTGTTTTTCCCATGAGACCTCCCTTCTTCTCTACCCCCAAACTGATTGGCTTCTATAGAATACAATTCTTGGCCGAATAAAACCTGCAGCCAAGGCATGAAAATCTCTTCCCAAACTCCCTTGAATCCTGAAGCCACCTCTGCAGAAGCCCTCACAAACACACTCGTCTGAAGCAGTTTCAGGCCTCAGGACCCCAGCAGCTAGGCATGGACCCTGGGTTCCCAGCACCTGCTCTGCAACAAGGCCCTGCCTTCCCAGCGTTACCACCCCCTCTCTGCACTCCCCTCTTCCTTCTCGGGCACACACTCAGAGCACTGCATTCTTCTGACAGCCTTGTCATTTTGGGCTTCTCCCTACCTAGAACCCACCTCTCTGCTTTCTGTTTCTAGGTCCCACCCACCTTTCAGGGCGCCCCCTCATTTAAACTTTCCCTGATCACCGTGGCCTCTAGACTGCTGTCCTGACCCTGAATATATAGCTGATTCTGTACAGACCCAACTGGATTGCAAACCCCTAGAGGGCAGGGAGCACTGTGGCATTCGGGTGGGGCAGGACTTCCACATATTCTGTCCAGTAAATGTTGCCTTTCACAACATGATGGTGGATATGATTATATAGGAAAAAAATAAAAAGTAAAAATAAATAAATAAATAAAATGATAAATCTCTTTTTCTGTGTCTGATTAGGGCCTTCCTTGAACCTGCTCCCCATCCCCACCCCCAATCCGCTAAAAAACACTCAGCCTAACTTCTTTATCCTGTCATGTCCAAAACAAGGAAATAAAATTCTGGAGAACAGAGAAGTTGAAAAATCAAGCCAATACATTTCTTTTAATGATTCTAATGGCCTAGGAAAGGTAAACAAACAACTTGGACCTGAGACAAAAGGTCACTGGCTACTGACAGGCAATCCAGGTGCTTCTGAGGCTGGGCTGGAGCCGAAGCCTGGGCCACAGAGAGCCAGAGAGGCTACTGGGGCTAAACCAAGGTTGCAGGGTGAGTTGATAAGGGAAACCCAAGGAGAAAAACAGTGTCAAATCGAAACTCCTTCACCATCTCTGAAATATCAATTTAAAAAAAAAAAACTCAATTTTTTTTTTTTAAATGCACGTGCAGTTTGAGACCAGCCTGAGCAATATAGCAAGACTCCGTGTCTACAGAAAATTTAAAAATTAGCTAGTTGTGGTGGAGCGTGCCTGTAGTCCCAGCGACTTGGGAGGTTGAGGCAGGAGGATTGCTTGAGTCCAGGAGTTTGAAGCTGCATTGAGCTGTGATTGTGCCACTGCACTCCAGCCTGGATGACAAAGCAAAACTCTGTCTCAAAAATTAAAAATAACAGAATATGCACACATTTATATATGTATATATAATTTTTTTTTTTGGTAACTAGAGGGTGAGGAGTGGGGAATTTTTGGTTATAAATCCATAGGGCATTGAGTAAAGACCCCATTTGATTTGAGACCTATAGAGTCATGACAGCCACTTCACAAAGGCATAAGCTTCTTGTTTTGAACGGTAAATAAACTTTTAAAGGGAGAACAAATATTTTATTGGGAAGGACTTTTCTGTGAGAGGAAGTAAAACCACCCATTCTAATTCATGGGTTATATTGCAAGAGTTTAGATGTTTATAAAAGAGTGAAAAATAGTCTTTTTCTTTTTTCCTGCATTCTTGCCACTTCTTCCTGCCTATCTCTGCATAACCCATCTTCCTAAAAAATCCACTTTCACCTTGGGACACCTTGAAGCCCTGAGTAGACTGACACTGTCCTGGCTTCCCAGAGCCTTACTCCCAGGCCCAGCCAGCCTCCTAATGCTGGGTGCACAGGTGCCCGACCCCAGCCCAGCCTCTACTTAAGGCTCTGCTCTTCCTTACAGCCTGAAGCCGATATTCCACCGTGAAAAGCTCTTTGTATGAACCACACAATTGACCAGTAGAACCTCCTTTTAAATCATTTTCCTCCTGCTAACACTGAACTCCCTGGTTAGAGGGTAAAGTCCTCTGAGGCCAAGGACTTTGTCTTACCCACCCTGGAACTCACTTCTGTGTCTGGACAGCAGCCAGCATGGCATGGTTAAAACCTCTTAAATTCAGGCCGGGCGCGGTGGCTCACACCTGTAATCCTAGCACTCTGGGAGGCCGAGGTGGGCGGATCATTTGAGCTCAGGAGTTCGAGACCTGCCTGAGCAAGAGTGAGACCCCATCTCTACTATAAATGGAAAGAAATTAATTGGCCGACTAATATATATAGAAAAAAAAATTAGCCGGGCATGGTGGCGCATGCCTGTAGTCCCAGCTACTTGGGAGGCTGAGGCAGCAGGATTGCTTGAGCCCAGGAGTTTGAGGTTGCTGTGAGCTAGGCTGACGCCACGGCACTCAACTCTAGCCTGGGCAATAAAGTGAGACTCTGTCTCAAAAAAAAAAAACCTCTTAAATTCTAGGTTAATCAGGACATCTGCCCTCCTTGTGCCTGGTCCCTTCTCTGTCTCCCCCAGAGACCTAGGCCATCCCTGGTGAGCCTCAAATCAGGGCAGCCCTCAATTCCCCCACCCCCCATATCATAGTCAGATAAGAATAATCAGTGATGACAATATTTAAAGAAGCCTTCGGGAGCAATTACAAATAGACCAATTTCATTTACAAAGGACCTTCACTTTTATCTCACGTATAAGTAAGGGAGATAGCTCTTACTCCCATACAGACCTAATAAAATCAGTAGAGGGATTCAATGTTTGGCTTGAGGTCACACATACAAAATGTGTCAAAACTGGTCCTTAAAGGGAGGACCTGTCTTTAAATCCTAACAATAACCTCTTTCCTACACCAGGTTGTCTCTTGGTAGCCAATGGTAATAACAAAGTTATTTTAATTTTTCTGTGTTGAAAAATATGTTAATATTTTTATTTAGAGTTTTTATAGTCAAATAAGTATCGTTATTATGCTGCTGGATACAAAATATTAAAAATGTTTTTATCTTATCTGTCTTCCTGAATTTGGGATACATTTTAGGATTAAAGTATTATCAGACCACCTAATGTTTATGTTTATCTCAGTGAAATTCAGTTAGGCTTTTTGGGTACTCAATAAAAACCCATGTGCGGTTTAGAAAACTACTCAAAGTACCTGCATATTGGTAGCAAGCAGTGTCTTGATGTAAAAGATAGCATGTTATTTTTAGGCATTCCTGGAATTGTGAAACTTAGAAAGCACATTTATTAAAAAAAAAAAAAAAAGAATACTACGTTTGTTTAGTGCTTTACATCTACTGTAATCATTATGAAACCCCATAGAGCAAGTGTGTAAGAACTGGCATTTTACTTCTACTTTAAAGATGAAGAAATCAAAGCCACAGGGCCTAAGTGGTATGACCAGGGTCACCCGCTCCTTGGTGTCTGCATCAGTTAGTGTCCTAGCAACAAACAGAGGGCACATGCCAACTGGGTAATTTCAGCAGAATTCAGTAAAAAGGAACTCTTCATAAAAGTAGGGGCAGAGTGCCGGGAAACCATAGGGACAGTATGTTGTCGTGGGAGCTGCATAGGGCTGGACTAGGACAGAAGGAGAATAAGGTCACTAGACCCTGGAGAGACTTGGCAAGGGAGGATTCAAGGGAAGATTCAGCAGCTCACAGAGACCCCCTAGGTCTACGAACTAAGGGGAATTAACCTGTCACCTCTCCTTCCTCCCTCTGATCTCCCTGGGGAGATCCTCCTAGGCCTCCTTGGAAGCCTGTTGAGGGCAAGGGAACCTGTTGAGGTGTATATGCAGGTCAGCCCTGGGGCACAGAACAGGAGAGAGGAATAGGGAGTGCCTCTGGGGCGGAGTAGGCAAACAGAAGACACTAGGTACAGAGGTGAGTCCATCCAGCTCCATCCATTGTAAAACCTCAGACTTCCTGGGGAAAAAAAATGTTTTTCTAAAAAGGTAACTAGGTGAGATGATGGATACGTTAATTGTCTTGACTACGGCAATCATTTTATAATGTATACCTGTAGCAAAATATACGCAACTTTTATTTGTCAATTACACTGCAATAAAGCTGAAAACAAAAACCACTTCAGACTTCCTGCCTCCTGTTCTGGCGCTCTTTCGATAACACTGGTTGAAACATACCAGTAAAGAATAGCGGAGAATTCCAGAGGAGGTTCCTGCAGAGACCACCCTTTGGCCTATAACATCCCTCAACAGTAAACTTTAAGCCAGTTTCCTAAAAACTTTGCTGTGGACATTGGCCTCTACAAAAGGATAAATAAACCATCCCGTGGGAGCTGCAGATCAGACTGAGTCAGGCAGTGGCCCCAGGGCCAGGCTGAGACGGTGGGCCTGTCGGGTTGAGAAAGCTCGCTCTGAAATCATCACTGGTTCCCAGCCATCACATCTTGGCAGAGATGCCCAGAGCCTTTAGTGCAGCTACAGTGGGCATCAGCCGGAAGGCTGGCAAAGTCTCAAGAAGAAAAGAATCCATTTTACTATCTTTTGCATCTGACAATTAAAGTACCTTGAGAGAAACAGTTTGTCTCACAGGATTGTTTATAACTATACAGTTTGCACTTGGCTACACCGGCTTTATTTTTTATGCAATGCTCCTGGCATAAGACTCTAGGTTTCATGGAAAGGAAACATCTTGGAGCATTGGAGCATTCTACCTTGGATGAGTTCTTTCTTCACCTTTATCCTTGGTTCTCTGGGGGCGAAAGTCATAAAAAAGTTTAACGACAGTGACCTCTTCCAAACACAGGAGCTATGAGAGCCGTGTAATGAGAAATGCAAAGCCCAGTGTTCTCATGGATCACAAACTCACCCAGAGGTCATAGAGAAAGAATTCTCAGTTGTTGTCCTACCAGAATTCTTTCCAAAGAAATAAAGCTGTGGTCACATGCAGCTCTTGTGCTCTGAGTGGTCATGTTCCTGAAAGAAGTGTAACTACTAGAGTCTACATGACTTTTCTACAAGGTTAATAAAGCCAAGCTCGCTCCCCCAACTCCTCACCCAAGTAAGACCAGGACGCTGTGCATTTTCTCCAGGGCTGGGGAAGATTTTTCCCTATTCCACTCTTAAGCAGTCTGCCTGGTACTCTAGGAACTGACCAAAGAGACACGAAGTGACCCCAATGGAAATATCTCTGGCATGGCAACCTCATTGTTCTTCTGCCTAAGGACTTTCGCACCTGCTGATCCCTCTGTTTGGACCATTCTTCCCCCGATTTCCGATTTCCACAAGGCTCACTCCCTCAGCTCCTTTGGGTCTTTACTCATATGTTGCTTTCTCAGTGACCTTCCCCCACCACGCTATTTAAAATTGGCACTTTTCCCTTATATTCCCATCTCCCTTCCCTGATTTATTCATTTTCCCATAACACTTAACAACATCTTAACCTGCCTCTCCTCCACCATTGATTGTGGTAAAATACATGTAACATAAAAGTTACCATTGTTTTTATTTGTTTGTTTGTTTTGAGACAGGGTCTCGGGCATCATGCCTGGCTAATTTTTTTATTTTTAGTAGAGACAGGGTCTCGCTGTTGCTCAGGCTGGTCTCAAACTCCTGAGCTCAAGCAATCCTCCCGCCTCAGCCTCCCAGAGTGCCAGGATTACAGTCTACACTTTTTTTGTTGTTGTTGTCAAGACAGTCTTACTTTGTTGGCCTCAGTAGAGTCCAGTGGCATCATCATAGCTCACCACAACCTCAAACTCCTAGGCTTAAGCAATCCTCCTGCCTCAGCCTCCCAAGCAGCTGCAACTACAGGTGTGTGCCAAGACAACTGGCTAATTTTTCTATTTTTTGTACACGAGGTCTAACTATGTTGCTCAGGCTGGTCTCAAACTCCTGGATTCAAGTAATCTTCCTGTTTTGGCCTCCCAATGTGCTGGAATTACAGGCATGAGCCACCACTTATTTACTATTTTGATCATTTTAAAGTGTTCAGTTCAGGGGCATTAAGTACATTCACACTGTTGTGCACCTATCACCACCATCTATTGCCAGAACTTTTTCATCTTTCCCACCTAAAACTCTACTCTAAAGACTAATTCCTAGCCAGGCATGGTGGCTCATGCTTATAATCCTAGCACTCTGGGAGGCTGAGGCAAGAGGATAGCTTGAGATCAGGAGTTCGAGACCAGCCTGAGCAACAACGAGACTGTCTCTACTAAAAATAGAAAAATTAGGCCGGGCATGGTGGCTCATGCCTGTAATCCTAGCATACTGGGAGGCCGAGGCGGGTGGATCATTTGGGCTCAAGAGTTCAAGACCACAATATATGTACCCCCATAATATGAAGTAATAAAAAAATAAATTAAAAAAAAAAAAGAGTTCAAGACCAGCCTGAGCAAGAGTGAGACCCCGTCTGTACTAAAAAAATAGAAAGAAATTAGATGGACAACTAAAAATATATAAAAAAATTAGCCAGGCATGGTGACACATGCCTGTAGTCCCAGCTACTTCAGAGGCTGAAGCAGGAGGATCACTTGAATCCAGGAGTTTGAGATTGCTGTGAGCTAGGCTGAAACCATGGCACTCTAGCCCGGACAACAGAGTGAGACTCTGTCTCAAAAAAAAAAAGAAGAAGAAAGAAAAATTGGCCAGGTGTGGTGGTGCACACCTGTAGTCCCAGCCACTTGGGAGGCTGAGGCAGGAGGATTGCTTGAGCAGAGTTTGAGGTTGCTCTGAGCTATGATGACGCCACAGCACTCGCCCAGGCAACAGAATGAGACTATGTCTCAAAAAAAAAAACAAAAACAAAAAAGAAAAAGTTTACAGTCTTGGGGAGAGGTGAGACCTACATGCATGAGACAACCTGGGACAGGTACAAGAGGCGGTGGAGCGTGCATCAACAGCTGGGAGACTGAGAGATGACCACCTCCTCTTGAAGATAGGAGAGTAAATTCAGCTCTGATGAGCAGCTTTGAAGAGGCAGAGGAAAGGCAGGGGAGAGACAGTTAAGGGAGAGAAAACTGGATGAAGGCATGAAGGTGCTGAATAAAGGGGACACGTAATTAGTTTGGGGGCTGCTAAGGCAATTGGCCCAACAGGCATAGAAGGTGAATTTGTCGGGAATAGTAGGACCAAATCTAGGAAGAATATGGGAATGAGGGAGAGATTGGAGTTTCCTGAAAGCTGGACAGAAGTCCAGAGCTGACATCCCTGGGATGCAGGTGGGGCAGACGGTGAAATCAGTGCTATGGTCCCCTTGGTCTAGCAGGGGCGCACGGGTTGTTGTTGCTGTTTTGTTTTTGAGATGTAAGGGATCTAGGGGGATCTAAGGGGTTGGGGAGAGGGAGGTTGAAGGGGAAGCAGGCACGTCAGGTCTCACAACTAAACACAAAATCAAGTGAGGACCTTCTTCTCTCCTTCAGTGCTCTGTTCCCGCCTAGAACAGCGCCTGGTACAGAGGAGGTCCTGGTCAGTATCTGTGGAATGAGGGCTGAATCGAGTCTAGTTTTGTAAAATTTCTGTACAAAGTTTGGCACATCTCTATTCCTGTTCTAGGCCCCAGTGTCACCACCATAAAATGGAGTAACTTTTTCAAGTGCACCTCATGGTCATTTAGGGACAGGTCAGGCCAGTTGACTGTGTGAGTCTCAAGAGCTTCTAATCCTGAGCTTTGCTGAGGCCTCTGAGGATTGGCGCTTGGTCTGCTGACTCGAGATCCCAATTCGTCATCCTGGCAGCTGCTTCCTGCCTCCTTCCCTGGTTGCCTTCTGTTTGGGCCTCTCTGGGGTGGTAAGCGGATACCGCCTGGACTCATCAATTATTACTGCTGGAGGGCAGCGTACACAGCAGCTCATGTGCCCTCCTCATTACACAGATGAACTCAGACCCAAAAGGGAGTGGGGCTGACGGAAACCACATGGCCGCCTGCTGTCAGCCGTGTGAGAACCCTGTGAGCTCACAGGCCAGCCTCACTTGCGCATGCGTCTCACGGATATCACTGAGCACACGCTATGCGTCTCACAGATATCACTGAGCACATGCTATGCGTCAGGCACCTTTACAGCGCTGGGCGGGCAGCAGGGAGGCAGCAGATACAAATGCTGAGGTGGGGAGACCAACCATCAAGGAGATCAGTAAGATAGATGGTGAGGGGTGCCCAGGAAAAGCAGGGGAGGGGCTTGGGGAACGATGGGCGTGTGCAATTGTAGAGAAGGCAGCTAAGGAAGGCCTCAGTGAGAAAATGACATTAGAGCAAAGAGCTAAGCAGGAAGT
>VSMD01109909.1:0-10094 GCA_008750895.1 Mirza zaza
CCCCCCCCCCCCCCCCCCCCCCCCCCCCCCCCCGCCCCTGAGCACACCGCCCCTGAGCGCCCGCCCCCGCCCCAGGGAGCATCTGTTCACGCCTGGTCTGGTCTTCTCCACGCAGAGAGACTAAGACCCTCGGAGACTGGCCACCAGCCCTGCAAGACGGCCATGGCGTGTCCCTGCCACGTCTCTGCTCCCCGGGCAGCCCCTGGGAGGCAGCGCCAGGGACCCGGTCTCGGCAGAAGGTCCCCACACAGCAGGCGTCCTGGGCCGCCCGCCCCCAGGGAGACAGACGGCCCCCTGGACAGCGAACAGCCCCTCTCTGGGGACCTGAAAGCCCTAAAGACAGAGGTCTTGGGGGGAGGGGACCTGGACTGTGGCCTTGTCCTTGAGCACTGAGGTCCACAGCCAGGACCCCTGGTCTCCTCCGAGACAGGACTGGGAGGCGACCCAAGTGTGGCCCCTCAGGCCGCAATGCTGGGACTGCTGTCGGTGTGGCTGCAAAGCTGAGGATGCACATGTCCAACGAAACCACAAAAGCCACCCCGAGGAAGCCAGGCCACCCTTCCCCCGTCCGCCCCTTCGTGCCCCCATGCCCAGGCCTATGGCCTCCTCAAAGTCTGCTACAGGGCACACGGCCCTTCTGCCGGACCTCTGGGCCACAACAGTCCAGGCGCCATCTGTCACCGTGCACTCCTTCCTCCCAGGTGTGGCCTGGCCTGGACTCAGCCAGCAGGAGCTGTGAGCTGAAACCCCAGGTGGAGGGTTCTGCGGTGCAGGCTGCTCAGAGACCCCCGACTGTGGGTGGGAGAGGCCCGAGGCAGGTCCTGGAAGGCCACCCAGGTGCGCCGTGGCCAGACCCCCCAGTCCCCTGGCTCTGGCTGGTCCCAGCCTTGCTGCGTGGTGGTGAGTTGCCCGGGATGGTTTCCGTTCTCATGACCCAGAGCGCTGACCAGTCCACCTAGCTGGCACACGGGACCCGCCAGTCACCACCCTGAGAGTGCCCTGCCCCGGGGAGACCGCCCACCTGCCCAGCCCCCATTCCAGGCCGGGCAGGCCCTGCCTGCGGAGCCCAGATCTGCTCGGGCCACGGCGCTGCCCTGCCGCCTCCCGTCAGCCCCAAGCAGCCCAGATGCCGCCTCTGTCCACTCATCTCCCCGACGACATTGCGTCAGCTGCCTATGGCTGCATAGCAAACTCCTCCAAAACTAAGCAGCTTCAAATGGCGTTTATTATTTCACAGCCTCTGTGGGCCAGGGCGCTCGAAATGGCTTGTTCAGGTGGTTCTGGCTCGGGGTCTCTCGTGAGATTTCGGTCGAGACGTTGGCCAACACTCCGGTCACCCGAGGGCTGGGCAGGGACTGGGGAGCTGCCTGCAAGACGGCGTCCCCGGCGGGACTCCCGCAGGAGGCCTCGACTCTCCCAGGGCCGCGCGTCCCCACGCACGGTGGCCTTGAGGTCCAAGAGGGCCTGGAGGAGCCCCAGGCCATTGGTGACGGAGTCTCGGGGTCACTGAGTCCCCTCCACCACACTGTGCACGTTAGGAGCAAGTCGCCAAGGCCGGCCACATTCGGGGGCTATGGACACTGTCTGAGCCGCCGCCCACGCCTGCACCTCGGAGAACGCGCCGTTCCTGGTTCCTGGACCTGCTGTCTCTCCTCAGCCTGCTGTAGTCACACCTCAAGCCTAATTACCACGTCCGCCCCCGTTCCCATCCCTAAGAGCTCCTTGAGGAGACGCTCAGACTCTGCCTGCGCTTCCCAGGCGCCCAGCCCAGGTGTGAGGCTAGAGGAGGTGCGAACAGAACAGCAGCAGCATCGAGGGAGGTGTGAGAGGATGGGGGGGCTTGAGGAGCAGGGAGGGGCACCAGGCCAGGCAAGAGGCCTCGGCCCCCAGGGCCAGTGCCCCCGCCTGCCCCCAGCTCCACAGCAGGTAAGGTGCCCCCCCAGGCTTCCTCTAAGAACCAGACTCGCCCCATCCATGGCCCAGCAAGGGAGCCCAGTGTCTTCCCCTGGGGACCAGGAGAGGTCGGGCACAGCCCAGGACACAGAGGCCCTCCCCCAGGGCCCAGCAAGACCCAGGGACTAGAGAGCCACAGCCAGCCAAGAGGGAGGGGAGAGGCAAGCTCTCCCCAGGGTCTGTGCCCTGCACCAAGGACTGCCTGCGACTGGTGGGGCCCGGGGCAGGGGCCCACACGGAGGGGCTCACCCTGCCCTGCCCCCAGCTCTGGCAGAGCCTGGTCCCGGCTTCCAGACCCCAAACCTCACTGCCGTCCCCTCTGGGACCCTCAGCTGGGCCTGCGCAGGCCTACTGCGCCCCCTGGTGGGCAGAGTCCAAAGCAACTGGTGACCCCACCCAGGCTTTCCTGAGGTGGGGTGGACCCCTGAGCCTTCAGGACCCCCCAGCCTCCCCTCATGGCCCCACAAGGAAGGCTCCACAGTCCCCCTTGCCCAGAGGAGGAAACTGAGGCTCAGGGAAGCCGGAGGACTTGACCAAGCCCAGCAGCAGGGGAGGGGGTGCAGGCAGAGGGGGGGCAGGGGAGGAAGAGGGGGCACAGTCCTAGAGACCCCCCACCCTTCCTGCGGCCCCTCGCCCCTGCCAGACCTGGCTCCTGGCAGACGCCAGCTGTGGTGTTGGCCCCGGAGCCCCCACGGTGGGGGACTGTCAGCAGCCCAGGACCCCAGACCGGGGCCTCCTTGGTCAGGATCCGCGCGTCCCCTGGACCCGTGGGGCCTGTCTACCCTCCCGAATGCCCCCCAGTGCTAAAATGGGTTCGAGCAGCACTGTGGCTTTCACGGCCTCTCTGTCCCCCAAGTCTGTGTTGAAACCCTGACCCCTAATGTGAGGGATCAGGTCAGGAGGGTGGACCCTCGCCCTCTCTCGTGGGGTCGGGGACAGCCCCCGCCAGAAGCTGACCCCACGGACACCCCGATGGGGCTTCCAGCCTCCAGAGCTGCGGGAATAAACGTCTGCTGTTTATAAGCCGCCTGGTCTGTGGAGTCTTGTTACGGCAGCCGGGATAAGATAGTGCTCATCCTTCAAACTTGCACAAACCAGCCCTGGAGACGAGCACTTCGACCGGAGCACTCTCACCCCACCCTACCCGAGCCCCTCTGACAGCCTGGGCAGAGCTGGGCCCAGTCAGAGCCAGGGAAGGCTCAGCCTCCGGGCCACTCTGCTCATGCTCCGCCAAGACTGTCCTCAGACCTGCTCCAGGAAGGGACGCGGCAGGAGTGGGCTTGGGCTGAGAGGGAAGGAAGAAATCCCTGCTGCCCGGGTGGGAGAGGCATCTACCCACCGGTCCACAGGACCCTCTCTCCCCAGGGGGCAAGAGAGAGGTGCAGTGGTTGGTTGTTGAAGGAGAAACTATTTGTGCTGAAGAAAAGGCAGCAGCCCCTGCCAACACACCATGAACCAGACTCACCTCTCCCAGGCTTGGGCATCCTGGGTGACCCCCCCACTAGGGCAGAGCCCGGCCCGTTGAGAGCACGGAGTAGGTAGGAGGATCCTTGACCCATATCCGGCAGCCCCTCCCACCCACAGGCCAACAACCACCCTGTGGCAGGACTCAGAAGCTCGTGCGGAAAGAAGAGCCCAGGCCAGCGAGCAGGTGTTGTCAGGGCTCCCAGTCATTGCTGCAGAGACAGGTGCAGGGCTGGCCACGTGCACGGGAGATGAGACTTGCTGCATGCATAAATACGAGAAGATGCAGATCACACCAGCACAGATTCACGAATTTTTAGCCTTGGCAAGAAAACAGCGCAGCCAGCCAGCTCCTGCCCTCAGAGCCTCCTACCACAGGCATCGGGGAGAGTCCGGCCTCCCCGGGAACAATCCCCATGACCACAGTTCTCTGAGGCAGGAGCCAGCCCAGTCCCTGCGGCTGAGATAGCCAGCACTTCTGTTTTTTGCAGGTGCCTGAGGTCACCTGGCCAAGGTCTCAGTAAAAAAAAAAAAAAATCAGAGTCTTTTCAATGTCGCAAGTATGTCAATAGTTCGTCTGCAGGAAGGGACACCAACCTGCAGCTTCCATCTGCAGACCAGGTAAGGTGAGTCCCTGGGCATCCAAAGGTGCAGAGACGGCCTCACAGTGATCCTGTAGCCCCAGCTTGGCTCAAGCAAGACCTGCAGGCCCGTCCCTGACACTGGCTCCGTGTGCAAAGCCGTCCTCTGACTTGGCAGCAAGCTCAGCCTTACCCAGAGACTCCCCGAGGGGTGCGATGAAGCAGGTGGTCACGCCGGATCTCCTCCTGCACAGCCTCCCTCACAGCCCAGCACCGCCGCCGAGCTCTGATTCCAAGCAAAGGAGAGGCTGTGGGGGAGTCCTCGGAGGACGTGGGGATCCCCAGGGAATGTTCCCGCCTTGCCCCGGATGGAACGGCCACGACTGGGAACGCAGGGCGTCCGCCTCGTGCATGAGGGAGCAGCGCCTTCCTCCTGGGCCGCTTCCTGCACATGGAGAAGCGGAGTTCACAGGACAGGCCATGGCGTGGCAGCCCGTCACATTTCCGGAAAGGGCCAGGGCCTCCCGCTGGAGTCCTGCAGGGAGGTGGGCGTCAGGCCCGGAGCCAGGCCGCGGCTGGGAGCGAGCAGTCAGGCGGCAGCCGTGCTGAGACACAGGCGAGAACACGCCCACGGCCCGCAGCACACGGAGAACGCTCGGAACAGCAGCTGCCTGGGACCTGCCAGGGCCTCCAGCCACCCGGACGCCCCTCCACAAGCAACCCTGGCTGCACAGGTGGGGGCAGGGCAGGCAGGTGGCAGCCCAACCTCAGGGCAAGTCCCACCCCAAAGAAACCCTGCCCGCCGCACTTCCTGGGCGGCGCCAAGCCTGCAGCTGCCCTGAGCCGGCACCACAGGGTGGAAGGCTGCCAGAGCCCTGCTGTGCACGCAGTGCCCGGCACGTGGCTGCACACGGCCACACAGTTGCCGTCACACCCCCGGGTGTCCCGTCCAGAGTACGTAGGTTCCACAGACTCTGCGAGGGGAGAGGCCAGAGAGTCTGGAGGAAGCAAGTGCGTGGGCTCCAGCCGGGCACTTTGCCCGCCAGGGCAATGGATGCTCCATGTCCCCCCAGCCCTGCACCGGGGGGAGGCAGCTTTAATCTGACCGGGGTCATGGAGGCAGCCCTCATGCTGTGGCCTGTCCCGTGATGTCACTAGGTCCTTCTCTGGGACCGAGGGTCCCTGGGCCAAAGGAGAAGAAAGCCCACTCAAGGCTCCGGTGCTGAGGGCTCAGGCCGCGTCAGCCTAGAGCGCAGTGACCTGCGTGAGCTCCGTGTTGGGTGTCGACGGGCTCTGTGGGCTGACAGGCACCATGGGCAGGTCCACGCCTAGTCATGCCGGCCGCGGGACAGTCTCGGAGGTCTTGCAGGCCAGGGCCACGTCCTTGGCAACGCTGCGCACTCGGTCAGACACCTGCGTTTCCCGGCGCAGGGCAGATGCGCAGCAGAACTTTCGGAAGCAGGCCTTGAAGTTCTCGTCCAGGAAGGCGTAGAGGACGGGGTTGAGGCAGCTGTTGACGTAGCCCAGGGCGGTGCAGAAACGCAGAATGGCCACGGCGGTCTCGCTGCCCGGCTGAACACCCAGCCCCTGGACCAGCACGAAGACCTGCACGGGCGTCCAGCAGCCCACGAACACAGCCACCACCACCAGCACCAGCCGCGTGATGCGCCGCAGGTTCCGGTCCTTCTCCCGGGAGCCCGAGAGCAGCCGCACGCCACGCAGCCGCCGGATCATGAGGCTGTAGCAGACGGAGATGATGAGCACAGGGATGATGAAGGAGAAGAGGAAGATGCAGACGGCAAACACAGGGCCCCAGTAGTCCTGCGGGGTGGGGATCTCCACCAGGCACTCGATCTCTGCAAGAAGAGAACCGGGGTCAGAGCGGGCCCCAGGAGACAGGGCGGGCGGGCGGCTCGGAAGAGCCCCCGGAGGCACAGGGAGCCTGGCTCGGGGAGGAGGATCCGCCCACCGACCTTCGTCCTCCACCTGTGCCGAGCCCATGATGGCAACGGGGACACCGACCACGGAGGCCAGCGCCCAGATGGCCACGTTCACGGCCTGGGCTTTGCTGGACGTCCGGACATCAAGGGCGCGGATGGGGTGGCAGATGGCTACGTAGCGGTCCACGCTCATGGCGGTCAGCGTGAAGGTGCTGGTGAACATGTTGTAGTAGTCGATGGCAATGACCGTCTTGCACAGGGCATTCCCGAATGGCCAGAAGCCCAGGAGGATGTCTGTGCCCTGGAAAGGCAGCGTCAGCAAGACCAGGGTGTCTGCCAGGGCCAGGTTAAAGATGTAGATGTTGGTGGCTGTCTTCATCTTGGTGTGCCTGCAGAGGACAGGGAGGAGAGGGCTTCGTTTGTCCACCCTGGCTGGACCTGGCAGCAAAGGGCAAGGGGTTCATCTCTTTGGCCCCCAATGAGGGGCACCATGTCTGAGTCCCTCAACATCCATGTCCCCAAGGGGCTGGTAGAATGGTAGGTTCCTGGACCCAAACGGAGACCCACTGAGTCACCTCAGGGGATGGAGCCTGGAATCAAACACCGTAACAAGCTCCTTGAGTGATTCCGACACACACAAAAGGGTTGCAACCTTAAAGACTGGTCTGCTTTGAACAGCTGGGGCGTGTGGGGTGCTGGAGCACACATGGACTCTGCACAGGAGCAAAGGGTAGAATAAGAAGAGAAAGAACTGTCCTCCCTTTTGAGTCTCCCCCAAAACCCCTCCTGGACTCAAATGCTGGCCCTCCAGCTGCCACAGGTTTCTGAGGGCTCCAGAGTCATAAGAGCATATCGAAGGCCTTCCCAGGCCGGGCCCAGTAGCTCACACCTATAATCCTAGCACTCTGGGAGGCCGAGGTGGGAGGATCTCTCAAGGTCAGGAGTTCGAAACCAGCCTGAGCAAAAGTGAGACCCCCATCTCTACTAAACATAGGAAGAAATTAATTGGCCAACTAAAAAATATATAGAAAAAATCAGCCGGGCATGGTGGCACATGCCTGTAGTCCCAGCTACTGGGGAGGCTGAGGCAGAAAGATCGCTTGAGCCCAGGAGCTGGAGGTTGCTGTGAGCTAGGCTGACGCCACGGCACTCTAGCCCGGGCAACAGAGTGACACTCTTGTCTCAAAACGAAAAAAGAAAAAAAAAGGCCTTCCCCGTCCACACTGCTATCCAGCAATGGAGACAGAAGATGGTGACAGGGACAGGAGGGAAGCTAATGGGGTCTGAGTGTATCCAAGTACCTAGAACAGAGCTGGGAAAGTTGTAGGTGATTAATAAATTTTTATTGAATGAATTAATTATTGTAATACTGGGGGGGATTATGATGGTGATGGTGGTGGCAGTGTTGGTGATAGTGATGATGATGGTGGTGGTGGTGGCGATGGTGATGGCGGTGATGGTGATGGTGGTGATGGTGGTGATGGTGATGATGATGATGGTGATGGTGGTGGTGGTGGTGAATGTGATAATGGTGATGATGATGTTGAAGGTGATGACAGTGATAGTGATGATGATGATGATGATGACAGGTATGGTGGTGATGGTGGTGATGATGATGGTGGTGGTGGTGATAGTGATGGTGGTGATGTGATGGTGGTGATGATGATGATGGTGGTGGTGGTGATGGTGATGGTGGTGATGATGATGGTGGTGGTGGTGATGGTGATGGTGATGGTGGTGGTGAATGTGATAATGGTGATGATGATGTTGAAGGTGATGACAGTGATAGTGATGATGATGATGACGACGACAGTGATGGTGGTGATGACGGTGATGGTGATGGTGATGATGGTGATGGTGATGGAGATGGTGGTGATGGTGATGATGGTGATGATGGTGGTGATGATGGTGATGGTGATGATGGTGATGGTGGTGATGATGGTGATGATGGTGATGGTGATTATGGTGATGATGGTGATGATGATGATGGTGGTGATGGTGATGGTGATGATGATGATGGTGATGATGGTGGTGATGATGGTGATGATGGTGGTGATGATGATGGTGATGGTGATGGAGATGGTGGTGATGGTGATGATGGTGGTGATGATGATGGTGATGGAGATGGTGGTGATGGTGATGATGGTGATGATGGTGATGGTGATGATGGTGATGATGGTGGTGATGGTGATGGAGATGGTGGTGATGGTGATTATGGTGATGATGGTGGTGGTGATGATGATGATGGTGATGGGGATGATAGTGGTGGTGATGATGGTGATGGTGGTGATGGTGATGGTGGTGATGATGGTGATGGTGATTATGGTGATGATGGTGATGATGATGATGGTGAGGGTGATGGTAATGATAGTGATGATGATGATGGTGGTGATGGTGATGATGATGATGGTGATGATGGTGGTGATGATGATGGTGATGGTGATGGAGATGGTGGTGATGGTGATGATGGTGATGATGGTGGTCATGGTGGTGATGGTGATTATGGTGATGATGGTGATGATGGTGGTGGTGATGATGATGATGGTGATGGGGATGATAGTGGTGATGATGATGGTGGTGATGTGGATGATAGTGGTGATGATGATGGTGGTGGCAGCAGCCCCAGAGATAACAATATTCTATATCAGTTTAGCTGCCAGATTTCCATCTGGGGTTTAGTTCTGCCTCTTAGAGAGGAATTATGAGTAAGCACAAAAAGGCCTCAATTGCAACCAAACAACAATAATGAAAATGATCATGGCAGATACCTGTGCCAAGGTTTCATATGGATTTTATCTCACTTAAGACTTACAAAAATGTCATATTGATCCCTACTCTATCAAGGAGGAAACTAAGGATCTAAGTTGCTTCTTTAAGACCTTAGGGCCCGTAAGAAGCAGAGCAGAGCTCAGAACCAGGTGTGTCTGACTCCGGGGGCTCCACCCCAGTCCGCTGGCTCAAACACAACGTGTGCTGCCTTTCGGGCCAATGTGGCTGGCAGTTCCTGAGCATCATTCTCTCTGGGGATCTGATGGGCAAGATGACCTTCCCTGTTTGCTTTAATCTAGGACGTGGCTCTGAGAGTTTTAAGCGCCACTGCAGAGGAGAGACAGAGAAGGGAAGCACTGATAACAGGAAGGGTGGTCAAGACACATGGACCTCCCCAGGTTGCTGTACTTCTGACCCATGACACACCCTCCAGCCACAAAGGGGTAGGTGGATCATGGAAGAGTCTCCCCAGGAACCTCCCGTGGGGGTTGGCACTGGTGAGGGGGCAGCTGCACTTCCCACCCTGTTGTCTGACCATGCATCACACACAAGCACACACACATGTACACACACGTGCACATGCATGTGGTTATGTGATCCACCTTCCACACGTTCCAGACGGGAAAAACAAGGGCCAGAAGGGAACAAGGTTTTCTCAGAGACACTCAGAGGATGGGGTTGGGGAGGCAGGGCCTGGACACCCCTACTTCCCTGTCTTGCCTCCACCAACACCGTTCCTACCCTGACACCCCTGGTTGGGGGCCTTTGAGGTTATAAGGAGGAACCACTTTCTTTAGAGCCCTGAGCACTTTCTTCAGGACACACCCTGGATCAGTAAGAAACTTCATTCTCGCCGTGCCGTGTTCTTGCCCAGGCACCTCCCATGGCGCCCTACTACATAAGAACCGAGTCTCCTGGCCTGCCATCCAAGACTCCACCTGCCATCCCAACCCCTTCAGTTGTCTCTTGTCTGGATGAGTGGGGTCCCTCATTTCCTCTGCCCATAAAACCCTCCCTTTCTGCCTGGGTCACCTCTGTCCTCTATGTGCCCAATGCACATTCCATGGGAAGGGTCCTGTCACCCCACACACTGTCCCCACCACGCTGTCCCTCCACCTTGTCCCCCTCAATGTCCCCCACCCTATTCCCCCACACTGTCCCCCCATGCTGTCCCCTCAATGTCCCCCCACCCTGTTCCCCTCAATGTCCCCTTCAGCATCTGCCCTATGCTGTCCTTCCACCCTTTCCTCTCTTGCTGTCTCCCTCAATGTCCTCCCACCCTGTTCCCCCACACTGTCCCCCCACTCTGTTCCCCCACACTGTCCCCGCATGCTGTTCCCCATGCTGTCCCCAATGTCCCCATGCTGTCACCTCAATGTCCCCCATG
>VSMD01109913.1:0-27674 GCA_008750895.1 Mirza zaza
ATCAGACACTAAAAAGTAAGTCTCGACTTGAAGTCTGGTCTACTATCTGAATCCAAATTGCCCATTTCCCACTAAGCTACACCAACACCCATGTCCCTCAATGAATCTTCAGACTGTAAAAAAGGCCCCTTACCTGTCTTCTAGACTCATCACCAATTGGAACATAAATCAAGGCTACGATATTTGTTGGAAAACTTTGGAATACTATGTGAAAAACTAATAACTCAAGATTAACTTCATTATGAATTCAATTAGGCTTACTCAAAAATTTTAGCCTGTTTCTCGTCTGTTTCTACACACTTCAAAGCAGGAGTGGCCGGTTTAGGAAATTCATTTCCACTAAGGAAAACTTAAAATCTTAAGCGGGAGTTTAAAATAATCTGTTTCATAGATGCATCGTTTACTCCAAATGTATGTTAATTTGGGGGTCCTTAATGAGCCGTGATTGATTTCCAGTCACTCACTGATAACTTTAGACTTTTCTTTCAGGGGAGTAAAAAAAAAAAAAAACAAACAAAAAAATTACTCGCCTCTGTATGTTTTCTTTGTACTTTCAACCTAGTTTTATCCTAATAGAAGTACGTCACAAGTTTAACTCACACGACAAGGGCGTCGCCATCTTTTAAACAGAGGACAAAGACCCTGTGACTTCCGGCCAGGAATGGAGCGCGGGGCCGACCTAGGCTCTTACCTCGGAGAACTAAAACACGCAAACGATGGAAACCCGCGCTCCGGGATCCGCGGGCGAGGGCACGGGCAGGGAGGTGTCCGGGCGCGACCCGCGCAGGCCCCGGTGCGCGCGGGCCGAGGACGCGGACGGACGACCCCTGAGCGCGGGACTGGGGGCCTCCGGGCCGCGCCGGGCCGAGGTCAGGGCAGAGGTCAGAGGTCGGCGCGCGCCCCGAGAGCGGCCTGGAGACTGGCCACGGGGGCGTCACGAGTTCGGCCGCGCGTCGACGGCCACCAGGCCACGACGCCAAGGCGCGAGCGGAGACGGAGGCCGCGCGACTCGGCGGGGCGCGGCCGAACCTGAGGCGCGAGGCCCGCACCACGTCACGCCGCCCCGTTCGCGCCCGGCCACACGCTCCCCACGCCCCGCTCCCGCGCGGGCCTCGACGGCGTCGCACCGGCGTGGGGACGTGACGCCGTGCGCGCGGCGGGCCGGCGAGCATGCGCGCTGCGGCCGTGGCCAAGGAGCATGCGCGCTGGGAGCGAGCGCGGAGGCGGGGGTTGCTACGGCAACGGCGAGCCGAGCCGGTCGCGGTGGAGTCCCGAGCCGGGTGTGCGTCCCGGACTCTCGGGCGTTACGGGCAGAACCGGGGCCAGAGGGAGGTCAGCGGGGGCTCCCTTGGGGACCTGCCCCGGGGGTCATGGGGGGCTCCCGTGGGGACCTGCCCCGGGGGTCAGCGGGGGCTCCCGTGGGGACCAGCTCCGTGGGGCTGGGGTCGTGGCACGTGGGAGGGTTCCAGGCATACCCAGTGAGGGCTCAGCATTGTCAAAGCTATTCCTGGTTAACTTGTGGCAGTTTCTTTTAGGTAAGTGGTGCAAGTTTATGATGGCCCAAAACCTTTAACACGACCCATTACAAGAAGGGGAACCAAGTCCAAAGACGATTTAAGTTTTACAGAGATTTCTGGCAAGGTAACTTTATGTACATGGTTGTGTATTTCTGGTGATCACAGGTAGAACCTCATAAAAAGATGTTTAAAGAGGGAATTCAAAAGTTAGGCGATGATAAGGCATTATGTAGAATTGTATTTTTAAAATTGTATGTTTGTGTCTTATGTATTTTTATTTGGCAAGTTTATTAATTACCTGATGGTCACGTAGACAAATTGGTGACTGTTACCTTGGCACCACAATGGTAGTTTTTGCTACCAAGCCCTACCTCTCTGAACTAGTTTTTGATACCGAGATTTATAAAGAAGGCATGTATCACTATTAATTTTAGCTTTTAATACTGGACAAGGATTAAGTTTCTCACCTGACCATTGCTACAGACCAATTATGTATTCTTGGAGGAGTCACCTAATGTTTGGATATGTTTTCTCATTTATGAAATGGAGTTGGACTAGATATTTGAGAGTTTCCAATACCTTTAAGTCCTAAATTTTAAATTCTAAAATTTAATGAGACTGTAGAACTTGGGTTTTTAAAAGCTCATACCTTGATATTAATCACAGTGGCCTACAGTGCAGAAATTTGAGATAAATTGTAGAGTGTAGATGGCCAGATATGATTATATTAAACGGTTTTTGGTGTGATACAAACTATCTGCTGCCAGGTTGTAAGCATTTTGGAAGCGGAAAAATCTGGTAATGATCTTTCAGTATTTTTAATACCTTATACCAATTCTCCAACCTACATTGTCTTGATGAAATATTGCACAGAAACATCTTTCAAATGTCTCTCGATGCTGGAAGTGAAAGGGAACAGGAAAGGTTACAGTAGAAATTATCATCTAAGTTTCCAAAGGATTTTAGCACCTGCTAATCTTTTTATTCCTAAACTCTGGATAGCTCCTCAATTTGTTTCCAGTGTCCTTACTTTTCTCTCTCTACACACACTCCGTAGAGAGTTTATTCTTTTCAGTTGGACTAATTAAATACAGGCATTGATCCTTAGAAATATATTTTGGATTAATTCTTTTCTTACAGTTAGGCCCTCAGTACAGTAAGTCCTCACTTAACCTCATTGATAGGTTCCTGGAAGCTGCGACTTTAATCAAAACAATATATAGTGAGAGCACTTTTATCATAGACTAATTGATATAAACGGCAGTTAACTTCCTACAGCATATTTCAGGTCTTAAAAACATCACCAAACTTCTAAGTAAAGACCAAAACACTTCTAATGTTAAACATTGAAATAAATGTGAGCTATACATACATTTAAGAAAGAGCAAAACCCAATTTTTCAGTGAGTGGCAATGGTCTTCATGTGGTGGGTTAAATCTGGGATAAACGTCTACAGAGCAAAAATTCAGCAGCACCTGCTCCCACCACGCAGGTCCACGACAAACAAAGTGCCCCCTGAGCACTTTCGCACTGCATCATTTGTTATGTATGTGTATGGTTATTGTACACTTAACAGATTATTTGACAATAATTTTGTATTCATTCATTTTGCAACCTGCTTATTCCAGTTCAGGGTCACAGGTGGCCACAGCCCGTCCTGGCAGCTCAGCACACACTGACCCTGGGTGTGATGGCCTCCCATCTTAGGGCCCATTCACACACACACTCACTCAGACAGGGACAGTCTAGACACACCAGTGAACCTGCGCACAGATTTGGAGTGTGGGAAGAAACCCAAGTGCCCGGAGAGAACCCACATAGACTCCGAGCAGTGATCTAAGCTGCCAATGTACTTTTTTTTCCATCAATGTTACAATGAAACGATGTCGAATGAAGCAATGTTATTTGAGGATCTGCTATACTTTTTCCCTAGATTACTTGAGTAACTTTCTGTTTCTCCCCATTACAGTACATTTTGGACTTTTTTGTCTTCATAAAATACACCCTTGTCCAAAAAGTAAAACAGCCAATTCCAAATTCTTCACCAGCTGTGAAGGGAATTGGAATAACTGGAGTACCTTCTGTGTAAAAAGATTGCTTTTGGATACTTTGCAAAAGTTGTCTCATTTAACCCCTACAGGAACCTTGCAGAGCCAGTGCCGTACTTGCTTTGCAGTCGAGGAAACTGAGATGCCACTGTGTTGAGTATCTTGCCCAGCAAAGTGCTACGGCAGGATTGGAACCCAAGTTTGTCCCCATACGATGTCCATCTGTGTCTGGGCAGATTGCAGTTAGCAAATTCCTCTGCGTTCCAGTTTCTTCATTATTCTCTTTCTCCCCTGAGTAGCAGGCATACCATGCTGATATCCTGAGTGCCTTTGCCTTCCTTGTAATGTAACATGTTCATTTCCTCTCTGTCTACTCTTCAAATTCCAGTTTAACTGTTACCTCTTTAGGAGGTTTTTTGTTTACAAATCTCTGATCTTTTTAGTCTCCAATGTTAGTTTGAAATTTTGCTGTGCTTATGCCTAATGTTATGTGTAGCAATGGATTGTTCTCATTTATATTAACGTGTTCTCTACAAGTGAGTGGTGAACCCTTTGAGGACAGGGCTGAAACAAGTTGCAACTGGCTTGAATCCTACTCCTCCTCCTGAATCAGACTCATGGCTTAGTGCTGCACTGCAGTTGGCATTTCCATCGCTTCATCATCAGACTTTTAATACATGTCTTCCCCGTAAACGTCCTAAAAGAGTTTTATGTGCACTCTGACTTTGACCTTCTGTTGACTATGTTTTTACAGTGGAAGAACAAAGGAGTGTGATACACTGTGATGATAGGGTTTGTCAGAGCCAAGCAACAACTTTTCCTGATTATTCAGCATGTTAAAAAATAAGGTACACCATCCTTTTTAAAAATATACACATTATTTTACTTGTGAAATGTATTTTAATTCAACCATTTGAGAGTATTAAAAATAGCTTGCAAATGTTGCTTCAACCAGGAACTGTTAGCAGGAATGGGAGATGCCAAGTGTGGCGTGGAGGCAGTGGACAGGCAGGTGAGAAGAACAGTCTTCTGTGGTGCTTACTGCAAGCACCTCCAAGCTGTTTAGTGACTTTTATTCTGCATAGAAAATGTATTATGGCTTCACCAAAAAAGCATACGATATGCTTAAATGCAAGATCCTCCTCAGGATTTGCTTGGAGTCTAATTTAATTATAGTGAAGCAGTGTGGATTTCTTTGGGCATACACAGGTATATAGGTCATAATGAGTTTATTCTCATTATAATTAAACCTTTAGTAATTCAATGAAGACATCTTCCTATGTTTTCAACATAAATGCAAGGGGGTTTGGGCCAACTTAGGTGACAGTTGGTCAAGCATTCTAAGTGACAATTGGTCAAGCATTCATTACTAGTAGATTTAATCTAATGCACCATCAAGGTTGAATATTAAAGCCTCAGTTCTCTTCTAAATGATATATTACATAATGTTCCTATAAATATGACTTTTTTCCTACTTTTTAGGGTCCTTCATCTAAAAAAGACAACTTAGCAATCACTGCAGTTGCTTTACAAGATCACATTTTACATGATCTTCAACTTCGAAATCTTTCAGTAGCAGATCATTCTAAGACAAAAATACAAAAGAAAGAGAACAGATCCAAAGCCCTAAAAAGAGACACAAAAGCAATAATAGACACAGGACTTAAGAAAACTACGCAGGGTCCCAGAGTAGAAGATCCAGAAAAAGAATATGTTCTTGATCCAAAACCACCACCGTTAACTTTAGGTAAGCTACTCTGGTCATTCAGCTTCTGGCTTATCATAGCTAATGAATCTGTTGAGATTAATAGCATAATTTTTGTGGTACAGAAATAATTTGTCTTAATTATAATTATACCAAAAGTTGTGTATATTCTGAAGTTTAAAAATGATAGGAGACCATTTGAGCTAGAAAATGAAGATAGTAATGATAAATAGAATAAGTAAAAATAGTAGAATGAAAGAACTGTCCATTAATTCACATTGATAGATATAATTGAATAAAGAAATGATGGAAAAGAAAAAACCTTTTATTAGAATGACAACTAATAAATATATTAAGGTAATAGAAAATCAGCATTTGGTAGACAGCACAGTAATATTCATAATTATTACTGAAGCGAGTAATGGGAAAAGTTGTGACTTTTGAGACAGAATATTGATGTGGTCTCACAGTCTCTGCCCACAGGTAGGTGTCCACTACAGGTAGGCATCCACTGTCCAGGTACAGTGGTCACACTTGGCAAACAGCACTTCAGCCAGTAGTCCAAGCTGTGTCACCAGTCACGACACATGCCAGCATCTGGTGTCCTGGTAAAAGTTGCAACATCACTTTGGTAGCATTGTTGCCAAAAACACATTCTGAATTTAATCATGCAGAAACCTCAGACAAACGAGAATTGAAAGACATTTTAGGCTGGGTGCGGTGGGTCATACCTGTAATCCCAGCACTCTGGGAGGCCAAAGCAGGAGGATCACTTGAGGTTAGGAGTTCTAGACCAGCCTCGGCAAGAGTGAGACCTTGTCTCTATTAAAAATAGAAATTAGCTGGGCGTGGTGGTGCATGCCTATAGTCATAGCTACTGGGGAAGCCGAAGTAGGAGGATCACTTGAGCCCAAAAGTTTGAGGTTGCTATAAGTTAGGCTGATTCCATGGCACTCTAGCCGAGGTGACAGAGCAAGACTCTGTCTCAAATAAATAAATAAATAAATGACATTTTACAGAATTCCTAACCAGCAGTCTTCAAAAGTATCAAGTCGAGCAAATCAAAACCTAGAAAATGGGCCGGGGTGATGGCTCACACCTGTAATCCTAGCACTCTGGGAGGCTGAGGGCAGAGGATCACTCGAGGTCAGGAGTTCGAGACCAGCCTGAGCAAAAGTGAGACACTCCGTCTCTCCTAAAAAAAAATAGAAATTATCTGGACAACTAAAAATATATAGAAAAAATTAGCCGGGCATGGTGGCGCATGCCTATAGTCCCAGCTACTCAGGAGGCTGAGGCAGGAGGATCGCTTGAGCCCAGGAGTTGGAGGTTGCTATGAGCTAGGCTGATGCCATGGCACTCTAGCCCGGGCAACAGAGTGAGACTGTCTCAAAAAAAAAACACATCTAGAAAATGCCCCGGATTCTAATAGTCATGGGGACATAAGAACTGTAGACATACTGCATGATCCTGCGCCAGATCTCTGTCTGGAAAGAAGGACGCCTATGCGGCAAAGAACCAAATTTGAGCAAGTTGTATAGACTGACAGATTACATCAACATTAATTTCCTGGTTTTGATCTTTATACTAGAGTTATGAAAAATGTTAACATTTGGGGTTAAGGGTGTATGACAATTCTTTATGCTGTTTTTATAACCATTTGTAAGTTTGAAATTATTTTAAACTGAGAGGTTAGAAATAAAGATTTTTAAATGATAACAGACATGGAGAACAGGTTTGGTGGGGGGCGTGGTGTCCTAGTGCCTTGAGTCCCACAAGGCGGAGGGGACTTGCTCCCACAGCGGTGCCCAGGGGCGACGTTTTATATTATTTCTCTCTTAACTTCTGTTGACAATGCTAGTTGTCATCTAGGAAGTGGCATGGCTCTACAACATGCTGAGACTTGGGATAATGTTACACAGACACTTAGTGAATATCTTCTATTTGCATATGTAGTTTATGTAGATGATCGAATAGCTTCATCATAATCTTTTTGTGTGTTTGTGTCAGGAAAGATTTATATTAGACATTAAGAAGAACATCCTAATTTGAAAAATAAGTGAGGTTATTAAGGAGAGTAAATGACCTCTTTATTAAAAAAAAAATCTTTATGATGCGTATTATTTACTAATGAGGTTGAGCCATATACTCTTGTCTATACATAATATTCCACTTGGATTTTCTGTCTTTTCTTGGTGATTTACTAGAGTTCTTGTGTATTCTACATGTTAATCTCTTGTGGATTTAGCCACTGAAAATACCTTCTGTTCTGTCATCATCTTTTAACTTTTATCTGTCATTTTACATTGAATGAAATTTTCATTCTGATTAATGTTAAATCCATTGGTTTTTCACATTATTGCTATATTTTGGGAGATTTAAGAAATCTTTCACCAATCTGAGATTGCAAAGATTTTCCTACATTTTCTTTATTTATCTTTATCCTCTATGTTTCACATTTAGATCTCACACAGTTTACTTTGCTTATGATATTGGGAAAATTGACGGGTATAGAAGTTGTTAGATTCTTCCTTTTGTGGGCTTCTGCTTCTATGTCAATATCCCACTGTTTTACTTAGTATAGTTTTGTAGTGTGTCTTAACGGCTGGTAGGAAAAGGCCCTTCTCCTTTTTTCCCCCTAAAATTCCCTTATTTTCTGCATAAAATTCTGCTGGAAAGTTTTTGAATTGTATTTATAGATTAGGGGAAATAACGTTAACAGTGGTAACCATCTGACCCACAGAAATGGTGGCATCTCACACCATTCAGGTCTTCTCCTACTCTTAGAGGTTTCCTAAGTAAGTCATTTGCTCTCTGGAGTGATCATTACTGACTCTTCCCTTCCATTTTTATGTCCCTTCTTTTCCCTCTTTGTCTTTTTTGACTGGCCAGCATCTCCTAAACTGTGGTGAACACAAGTAGTAACACCTGGCACTTCTGTCGTGTTATTGAGCCTAACAATGATAATTTCTCCAGTTATATGATGTTTGCTCTTTATTGTTCCATTCTGTTTTGCTTGTTGGCCTTTATCTAATTATGGAATTTCACATTTAACAAGGTTCCAGAGTTTTTTAAAATCCTATATAGTACTTATTAGATGCTTTTATTTCCTGCAGCTGTTGAGATGGTCATGCTTGTGTTTCTCCTTCGCTCGTCTGTGCAGCGAGTCACAGGGTGGTCTCTCTGATGCCATGGCTTCCTTGTACACCTTCAACAAACTGCACTTGATCCCGGTGCTTTGCAAATCCACTGTCGGGTTCTAACAACTAAACTTGCTCAGCACATTACACGTTTAGCCATAGATCCCTCTGGTCCATGCTCGTGCTTCTACTGACCTTCTCTGGTTTTTTTACCAAGGTCATACAAGCTTCATAAAATAATTTGGGCAGCTTTCCCTCTTTTTTCAATATTCTGGATAGCATAAGAAATAGAAATAATATGTTCCTTGAATGTCTGGGGTAACACACTTGTAAAATCATCTGGGCCTGAGGCTCCTTTTTTGTTTTAAGTGAGGTGAGGAAAGGCGATCGGTGTAGATGCATTTGACCATGCATATCGAGCAATCCACTTACGGTTTAAGCGATGTAGACCTTAAAGATCCGTGTTGTTTGTCACAGTTCTTCTTCAGCAGCTTATCGGTGCTGCCAGGACCAGCTCTTTGCAGCTCTGCCGCCCTGAGGTGACGGCGCCATGCATGGAAACGGGAGGGCTGCGCAGTTCCTGGTTCAGGTCCTTAATGGCAAGGGACAAACTGGAAAGGCAGGGGAAGAAGTTTTTACAGGAGCTCCCCAACAGGCTTTGTCTTACATTCCACCTGAGATGGGTCACATGCCCATCGATAGCCTACAAATTGGCAAAGGACAACAGGATTGCCATGACATCCTAGATCAGTCAGGGTTCGTCCTCGGGCTGGGTCCGCTTCTGCTGGTCACGGCGTGGAAGGAGGGCTGTGGGTCCCACCAGAGCTGGAGGGCAATTCAAGTTTTCTGTTTCCTCTTCTGACAATTTAAATATTTGTATATTTTCTCAGAAGTATATTAATCTCATCTAGATTTCCAGATGCATTTGGAATATATTCATAGTTATAAACATTACTGTATAATTTTAAATTTTTTATTTATGATTATTTCTTTTTACTCTACATTTTGTTTGCATTTTCCTTTTTATCTTGACCAGTTTTGTCAAAAATGTCTCTTATGAAAAAAACTAATCTTGGTGCCTACCTGGTATTGGTTTTGGTTTCTTTTTTGGTTTGGGTTTCTTTTATTTTCTTGATATTTCTGCCCTGATCTTTGTTATCTCCTTTTTGTTTCTTTAGATTCACTATTTTTTCTCTTTTTCTAGCATCTTGAATTAAACAATTATTTAGTTCATGTGTTTCTAGGCTTTCTTGTTTTCTGATAACTGTGTCCAGAGCTGTACACTGCCCACAGCTGCAGTCTCAGCTGTCTCACAAATTGGCCTTTACGGCCACTCAGCTCCTGGTACTGCACTTCTTGGTTTTCTTTTTGGCTGTTTCTTTAACCTAAGTTATTGAGTCTTGTGTATTTTACTTTTCAGGCACAGGTTATTGTTTGGGAGTTACTTTTAAAGTTCTGCTTTTGTTATTGCTATTTTAAAATACATTTGTTATTTTGGAATGATTTTAGATTTACAGAGAAGTGACAAAGCTAGTGCAGAGTTCCTATATGCCCAGTTCCCCCTAGTGTTAACATTTCACATCAGCGTGGTA
Organism: Mirza zaza; assembly: GCA_008750895.1. NCBI lineage: Eukaryota > Metazoa > Chordata > Mammalia > Primates > Cheirogaleidae > Mirza > Mirza zaza. The sequence goes on from VSMD01109913.1 coordinate 10,003, forward strand.
TTCTTTCCAAAGCTAGAAACCGACATTGGTACATTACTGCTAACTCACTAGACTCCAGACTTGGTTTGGATTTCACTTTTCCCACTTACTGCCTTTTCACTATTCTAGAAGCCAGTGCAGGGTAACGTTGCCTGTGGTTGTCATCTTTCCTCTGGCCCGTGACAGTTTCTCAGTCCGTCCTTGTTTTCACGACATAGACCATTTTGAGGAGTGCTGGTCAGGTATTCATAGACTGTCCTTTAGTTTGGGTTTGCCTGACGCCTTCCTCACGATTGGGCTGGGATCATGGGTTGATGGGAAGAGCACAAGAGAAGTGCCCCGCCCCTCCGCCCTGCCAGCGTGCGTCATACCAGCACGTCCATCGCTGCTGAGGGCTTGGTTAAGGGCATTTCTGCCAGTTTTCTCCACTGAAAAGTATGAATTTTCCCTTTCCAGACTCTGTTCTTGGAAGTGAGACACTAAGTCTAGCCCATATTCAGGCAGTGGGGTGGAGGGATTGAGTTCCACCTCCTGGGTGGGGGTTAATATCTACATACACTACACACAGAATTATTCAATAAGGAAACTCTCTTCTCCCATTTATTTATGTATTCAATCACGTATATCAGCACAACTCTCGTACATTTATTTTATATTTTGGCGTATGGCTCGGTACTGCTACTCTCCTTGTCACATCTTTGGCCACAGACTCTTTGAGGTCGGTCCTTGTCTCTTTCATTTTGGGGCGCTCCTTTGTGCTACCACAAGACACTGGACACTTATCCTGTGTCTTCCTGAACCCAGCCGCAGAATCAGCCATTTCTCTGAGAAGCCCTGGTTCCTTTCACTGAAGACTAGGGTTTAGAAACCAAGATCTGGCGCTAGGTGTGCTGTTGATTTCAAACATCATTGCATGTGATCAGAAGGCACAGCAGTTTGGTGAAGCCCGTCAGTAGAGTTATTTATCTCTTCTTCATCCAGTTCTCGATTACTGATACTCAAGTCTGGGTTTGCATGACGGGAGGTGTGGATGCCTGGTGGGGAAGCAGAGTTGGGCTGAATAGTCAGTACCCAGGAAGCCACCCAGGTCCCAGGCAGAGTGGCAGAGTGCCTGTTTTTCAGATGTCAGACTCCCTTAATTTTCATATTTTCTATCTCCTACTATATCTGCTTTTTCTACTTTAAGATGAGATAATACAGTCATGAGCCATACAGCAACGTTTTGGTCAGCGATGGACCACGTATACCACAGTGATCCCGTAAGATTGTACTGGAGCTGAAAAATGCCTATTGTCTAGTGACATCCTGATGATCCTGACTCTGCAGGCCTAGGCTGACGTGCGTGTGTCTTAGTGTTTTGTTTTGTTTTTTGAGACAGTCTCACTCTGTCACCTGGGCTAGTGTGCAGTGGCATCATCATAGCTCTCTGCAACCCCAAACTCCTGGGCTCAGGCGATCCTCCTGCCTCAGCCTCCTAAGTAGCTGAGACTACAGGTATATACCACCACGCCCAGCTAGTTTTTCTATTTTTTTGTAGAGACAGGGTCTCACTGCTGGTCTCAAACTCCTGGCTCAAGCAGTTCTCCCACCTTAGCCTCCCAAAGTGCTGGGATTACAGGTGTGAGCCACAGTGCCCAGCCTGTGTCTTAGTTTTTAACTAAAAAAAAAGTAAAAGAAAAAAAAGATTTTTAAAATAGAAAAAAGCTTCAGAATAAGGACATAAAGAAAGAAAATATTTTGCATAGCTGTATAACATGTTTGTGTCTTAAGATGAGTGTTGTTATAAAACAGTCAAAAAGTTTTTAAAAATTAAAAAGCTTATAAAGCAAAAAAGTTTTAAATAAGCTAAGGTTAATTTATTTTTGAAGAAAAAAAAATTTTTGATAAATTTAGTGTAGTCTAAGTGTCCGGTGTTTATAAAATCTATAGTGGTGTACAGTAATGTCCTAGGCCTTCACATTCACTCACTACTCACTCACTGACTCACCCAGGGCAACTTCCCGTCCTGTGAGCTCCATTCATGATCAGTGCCCTGCACAGGTACAGCATTATTTATCTTTTATATTATCTTTTTACTATACCTCGTCTGTATTTATAGATACACAAATACCACTGTGTTACCATTGCCTGCAGTACTCAGTGCAGTAATATGGAGCACAGGTCTGTAGCCAGGAGCAATAGGTCACACTATACAGCTTTGGTGTGTAGTAGGCTAGCCACCCAGGGCCATGTACGTATACCGTAGGATGTTCGCCCGACAACAGAATCACCCGGGCATTTCTCAGAACGTGTCCTGTCACTAAGCAACATGTGACTATATTTTAGCTTTCTCTCCCAGCCTTTCAGTCGACATTCACATTTCTGCTACAAAATTTTCTACTTCCAAGAGCTCTTTCTACTACACTATTTTATGTAAGGGACTTGTGCATCTATGATTTTGGTATTTCGGAGGGGTCCTGGAAAGTATTCCTGGTCGATACCAAGGGACGACTTATATTGTGAAATAAAGTGGGTGACATAAATGTATTGGTTTAATATTTGTTTGCAATAGTGTCATTAAAATTATAGGTGGGCACCACACTCTAAACTACAATCTAACTCATACTCTGCATGTTCTTACCTTCAGCACAGAAGTTGGGCCTCTTTGAGCCTCCCCCATTGCCACTGTCCCCAGACGAGTGGGAGAAGGTGAAGCAGAGGTCCGTCCTGCAGGGAGATTCCATGCAGCCATGCCCGATATGTAAAGAAGAGTTTCGCCTCCATCCCCAGGTGCTGAGCTTGAGAGGGTTAGAGAGAGCCTGGTGGGGCTGTTTCCTGGTAACAAGGCAGTGGGTTAGAGCTTAAGATGTCAGGCTTCCTTTTTGCAGTTTTATCCTCCTCTGTGGGCCTTAAATACTAACATTTTCTTTTCCATTTAAAGTATGTGCGTGAGAAAGAGCTAAACATCCTCATTAAACAGTTTTGTTTATTTACTGAACGATAGCAATTCTCAAGTGCTAACGTTTATACAGAGGAACGCTTCTGTTCCACTGGTCCTGTGCAGCTGAAAGAGGGGATGGGAGGATGCCGTGCAGAAAGGATGAAAGCAAAAGGAATTTTTAAGTTGTTTTGTGAATTGAGTCATAAAAGAAAAAACTGTGCTTGAATATCTCCAAAGAATTCATGGGAGAATCTTTAAGAAAACTAAAGTCTTTTCATCTTTATTCATGAAACTTTACCATAGTAAGATTGATACTACCCTGTGTTTACAGATGATATATAATCTACAGCTTAGGTTTTCCTTATATGTGTTTTGTCTACTTAACTAAACTGTTATCTCCTGGAAGTTAGGGACACTTATATTCTCAAAATTTTGTGTGTGTGAGCTAATGGTTCCCTACAGCGATTTCCCATGATGTATAGTATGATGCTTCCTACATAGTGGCACTCAGAGACTTGCTGAGAAAACACAGGAAATGTAGTTAAAAGCAGGCTTGAATTCATAGCTTAGGAACCCCGGCTTTACTTCCTACCCTGGTACGTGAATTCTAAAACTCAATTTCTTTCAGTAAGTTTCATCATCAAAAAGTTCACAATAGTTTAAACTTTTGTTCTTTGTAGTTTGAATTCACAAGTTATTTTAACACATTGGCTGCCACACTAGAAAAAAATTTTTCCCTTGGGGCCATGGTGTTTTATTATGAAATAGAATAAAAACTTTGAAAACAAAACAGTCCTTTCTAATTTAATGAAAAATTTGTCATTTTTTATTGTTTTCTGTGTGTGAGTTATATGCAACTTGAAAAATAACTCGCTCAGCTCCCAAGGTGAAGAGACTTGTGAGTTATATATGCTTCACAAGGCTCCAGGCTCAAAACTACTGTGAGTTAAATACAACTCACATGACAATGTGTTAATACTTGTCATATTCCAGTTCTCTATCAGGACCTGTCTTACATATGTGAAAGTTGGCTACTTTGGAAAAGATTTAGCCCTTAAACCACAGAATTACCATTTAGGATAATTTAGTACTTTGGTGTAGCAAAAGTGTCAATAGAGCCACAAGCAATCTTTCTGGCCTCAGCAACCTATTTCTTAATTACCCTTTAAATAGTTAGCCTGATGGTTTGTGTGAAGAATGAAAACTTGGAGTTGAATATCTTGGGCAATCAGGGTGCATCCTGCCCAATATTTCTTTCATTCTGTTTTTTATAAATTTCTCACTAAATTCTATTATTTTTTGTTTTTTATAGATATAGACACTATTCTATTTATTTTGCATTTCTAGTTATTTCTGTAATTAGATTTTTCCTTATAAATAATAGTAGGCACAAGTTATAAACAATAATAGGCATTTCCCTAACATTTAATGATTTCAGAGGGCCTTCAGTTAATTTCACCTCTCTGAGGTAGGATTATACCCATTTCACAGATGAGGAAATAAGTAAGCCATTCAAGTGATCCATAGTAGGTCAACTCAGCAATTATAATAGAGTCCAACTGGAATTAATCTGAACTTCTATGGCATTTTTAGTGGTATTTACCACCACTTAATCATGTATTTTTGTTATATCAAGGAATATTTGTCAGTAAATATTTATGAACATTTAAAAGTACAATATTTTAAATATACAGAAGTATTTTATTGAATATAGATTGAATATCTGTTGATGAAACACTTTGAAAGATTATTCTAAAAAGAGTAAATAATTAAGTACACACACTATTGCAGTTATATTGAATGGTGATAACAGAAAAGAATCCATATTACTGAGTTTATCCAATTTAGGTTTACTGTTGGCAAGTTTCAAGAAAAGGTTTTAGAACTGAGTTCTATTCCAATATTTCTTCTTTTATTCCCATTTAAGAAGAAAAGTATAGATGGAATAAAGGCAGGTGGGTTGGTCACTCTGGAAAGTTTTCCCCAAATCAGGCAGCCTAGTGGTCTGTGATTGAAATCTCACTTTTCTTGCTGAGAGGGAAAGCCCTTGCTGCTGCTGCAAGCCCCCTTTGGTGGGGTGTGGTGGGACCCTGAGTGTCCAGCCCTGGGTGGGAGTGGGGGCCCCACCCCTTCTTGGCCTTCTGCTACCTGCCAGCCACCTGTCTCTTTATTCAGTCTTAAGTTACTCTCCTTTGCTTCTGTCTTTCGTCACAGCCTGTGGAGTTTGGATCACAGAAAGGTGACATTTTCTTGTGAGGATACTTTCCTTGTGATCAGAAAAGAAAAAAATGACTCATCTCTCCATGGTTTCTCACTATCTAAATCTAAGACTGTCAAAATTATATCTCAATAAAGCTGTGATTTTAAAAAATTTAGGAGTATAATTTAGTTGAACAAAGACCTTTAAAAAAACAGTATTTACTTAGTATTTGTCTGCTCCTTCAGCCCACACCATACGGGACCTATCCTCTCCCTTCCTCGCCCCTTGTGACTTGTACGCACTGTAAGATCTACTGGGAAATACATCTCTGTCATAAATATTTGACTTTTACATGTACATTCATTTTAATAGCTTAATATCAAACTTCATGTATGTGTCTGATGTTTCAGATTGTTGTTAGCTTAATTTTTCTTGTGCTATGCTAAACTTAAAGACTAAATAGTATAAATATCAAAGTTATTAATTTGCTTTTCTAATTTTTCAAATCATACAGCTTACCTTTTAAGCATTCAGAATTTTTCTTTTAATTAATACATTTATGTTGCTTCTCTTTTATTCAACTTCAAACATCTTTTTGTTTACTCATGAACAGGTGCTGCTTTCATGTTCCCATGTGTTCCACAGAGTAAGTAAACCCCGCTGCACTCCCACAACCGAGCGCACCGCGCATCCTTCTCATTCTTACGGCTCAGAGAAACCGTACTCATTTTAAAGTCCCCTGAAAAGAGCCATTTGTTTTATTCATAATCACCATTTATAGTTAGAAACATGACTGTAGGCTATAGCACAATTCATCCTGTTTTGAAAATCATGAATTTTCTGTGACAAAAGAACCACAAATGTTTGTATAACAGATTGTTGTTAGTGCACATCAAAGTGAGTGATAGCTTAATTCATATGCTCTATCTTTGTGTTAGTCTTATACACAAGCATGACTTACCTTTACACTAGTTGATTTTCAAAAGTTTTTGATGTCTGTGCATGTATATTCTTGTAAAAAAAAATCATTTTTAGAACAGGTTTCCTGAGGAAAGTGTTAACATCTGATGAAACTTCTTCACTTTATAATCTAAATTGGATTAAGTCTCATAATTATGAGAGAAAAGAACACTATAATTACATTAGAAGTAAAAATGTTTAAAAGTAATTACTCATAAAATTTTAAGTGAAATGTTTTTCCTCAGGCATGCCTTCAGGCTTTTGAAAAGTTCACAAATAAGAAAACCTGTCCTCTCTGCAGAAAGAACCAGTATCAGACCCGGGTGATACACGACGGGGCCCGCCTATTCAGAATAAAGTGCGCAACGAGGTACACAGGGTCTCTGCCACCCCTGGGCTGCCAGCCCCCGTGCAGCATAAGGGAGACCAGTGGCCAGCACGCCATGGCCACCAACTTGGGAAGATACGGGGATTCTCTCTCCCCTTGGCCACCGTCATCTCCCGGGGCCTCAGACAGTACAGGGCTCATAGCAAGTACAGAGACATTTGTCCGACTGGAGTCGTCCAGAGCGAATCATTGTCAAACATCTGTTTCAGAATCCAAGCCCACTGGAGAGGACACGTTGTTCGAAAATGGTACAGAAACCTGAGGAAAACAGTACCTCCCAGAGATGCCAAATTAAGGAAAAAATTCTTTGAAAAAAAGGTAGGTATAGATCATTAATTCCTCAGATACAGTCTCTGCATGCAGGGGACTCCTTTGGCGTCGACAGGGCTGACAGAGGCACTAAAACTTCACAGTTTCACTTTGAAGACTTATTACTTCATTTTTAGGCCTTTCTTTTTAGTGGTTGAGATGCTACTAAAAATCCTCTTCAATTTAAATTGGTTTTCCAACATATATGGTAAAATACTTCTAGATTTTCTTCTCTAGTTAAGTCACAAAATTTATAAAATTAGAATAGGTTAAATTCAAAGCAATTTTTGCTGGGCCATTTCATGCCAGTTGTTTAAATAAACTAATCTCTTCATATGAAACAATGGAAACAAGCTAAGCGTCTTCCACCCCAGAACTGTGAGTAAGTGAAAAGAGCAGGTGTGTGTCGTGTGGTGCTGGTGGAAGTGAAGCAAATGGTAGAGACAAAGCTCCCCTCACCACGTAGCAGGCCTCATGGGATCCTGCTGTAGAAACAAAGAACTTCCATTTCTGGGCTCTTTTTTTTTTTTTTTTTTTTTTTTGAGACAGAGTCTTGCTTTGTTGCCCAGGCTAGAGTGAGTGCCGTGGCGTCAGCCTATCTCACAGCAACCTCAAACTCCTGGGCTCAAGCAATCCTGCTGCCTCAGCCTCCCAAGTAGCTGGGACTACAGGCATGTGCCACCATGCCCGGCTAATTTTTTCTATATATATTAGTTGGCCAATTAATTTCTTTGTATTTATAGTAGAGACTGGGTCTCACTCTTGCTCAGGCTGGTTTCAAACTCCTGACCTCAAGCGATACTCCTGCCTTGGCCTCCCAGAGTGCTAGATTACAGACGTGAACCACCACACCCAGCCCATTTCTGGGCTTTCCTTTAACTACTTTGTATCTTTTATTTTTACTTTTTGGGGCTTATTTGACATTCTCCATTCCTGTACCCCATACAAAAAGGACAGGCATGGTGGAGTGGGAGGAGCAGCCAGGCCAGGGTGGGTCCCAGTTTTGTCCCCATCAGCCTTGAGGCTGCAGGCAGATGACAGGGACCATGGCTCCAAGGCCTGTTCCCTTCCCATCATCTCTACCTTGCAGAGCTGGTCTAAGAATAGATCAGTATTTATAAAGGCCTAGCACACAATAGGCACTGGAAAATTTGTATTTATTATAAATATTAATCTGTTGTTCCAGTTTATCTTTATGTAAATTGTTGCAGATTTAGTGATATTCTGTGTTTTTTGTGTGTGTGTTTATTTTTTAGAATAGCACTGTGGTGACCTCACATGATGTTAGCTTCAGATCACTAAGACAAAACTCAGTCACAGTGTCCTATGACCATTTTTTTGAAAGTATTATTTACATAATTATTTAGATCTTTTCTAAACTTCGTTGTTTTAGCCTGCCCTCCCATTTATAGCGAGTGATAGATAGTTACTTCTCACGGGGTACAGTCATCCCCCACTCTGCTCTGTGAGTGAGCAGGTGTCTGTCACCACTACAGGGCAGTGCGGTGCTGAGCTCTGCCCTCACGCGCACCACTCACCTCTGCCACCCTTCCTGTGCCTGGGGAGAGGAGACTTCTTTACAGCGTCCCACAACTACACAGGAACCCTAAAAGGAAATAGTTTTGGGCTTGAGTATAAAGCAGTATGATTTTTTTTTCCTGACAACCCTTCTGGTCACTTAGGTATTTGTCCCAAGTAATGTAGCTGTAAGTATGTGCAAAAGGAAGAATAGTGCTTATTGTGATGCCACTATGCCTCAGATTTAATCAAGAAAATATGTTTGATTTGCTTCCAGAAGTAGATTTAACGGCAATATCAATATGTGAGCAGTGCACCTTTGTCTCAGAGACAAAGAAGTTGAACCGGTGGGGTGGAGAGTACAAATTAGCTGCTGTGGCTTGAGAAGCCAGCGGTGCTGTCCCTCACCTGGTGTGGGAGGTGGCACCCTCTGGTGGGGAGCAGCGGGGAGGGCAGGCTGCAGGGGGGAGGCTACAGGCCGGGGAGAGAGCGTCTGCAATTCTACCTTCATGGAAGAAAAGTATTCTTCTCCAAGTCACTCATGTCCCTTGGAACTGGGGAGCACAGTATAGTTAGGGAGAGGGGACAGAGCTGTGGCAGAAGACACTCTCTCGTTTCTGCCTACAGGTGGGCCTGTGAAACACTTTCCATTTTTCAGTGCTGCCCAATGATTATTTTTCAAACATCCACATATTAAAGAATAAACAGCAATCAGCTAAAAGTCCTGGTAATTTACTGGATAAAAAGAATATATGCTGCCTTCGTTTTTTCTTGGACAGGACCCATTCCTCTTTTACCGTTTAGAGAGCAGTGTGCTGACTTCCTTTCCAGCTCTCAGCTCCCCTTGTTTCTTATCTAGTCCTCACTCCTGGCCAAGATAACAGCTTCAGCCTAACTGGTCTTCACGCTCACTCAGTAAACATGCATGCTCGGCCAAGTTATCATGTTCTAACAAAGTCAGAGATCGGTACTCTCTAGTGCTGTAGTTCCTTTTCTCATTTCAGTAAATGACTGTTGTCCACAAGTGTTTTCATTCATTTATATTCTTTCCATGCTTTCTATGTTCAGTAGTGTAACATCAGTCTTATTCTCTGAGCTACTATTAGTAATTTCTAATATGTAATAGTGTATTGGCTCTCAAATCAGAAATCATTGTTTTCTCTTAAAAACTTTTAATTACAGATTTAATAGTCATTTCACCTCATGTGTATAAATATTTTTTCATGTACATACATCATCTTATAATAACTTTTGAAAATATAGGCTATGCTTTGCTTTCACATAAAGCAGTCAGGAGACTCATTCAACTGCACGGCTGCACTATCATCTGTGATTCTGTGACACATGAGAGGTTCACTCACGTACTGGTTTTCTACTCTGTAAAAGGTCAAATATTGACAGCATTATTTTGAGAGCCAAAAGTAAGGAGATTTTGAGTCTGGAGACACCGGAAGCTGGTGTCTCAGGCCGTCCTGTGCTGGGAGGTGCCATTAATGGGGCTGCTCCAAGTCTCAGAATGTTTGTCGGTGAAAAAACAGGCTGTAGCTTTACTTGCCAAGATTTAACCGTGTAGCTATTCTCCCTAGAGCTTTATAACCTTTGCAAATAAATCCTCCCAACTAATAATATATTTTCAGTTTCTTTTAAAAAGATAAGGAAAACCACACCCAGCTGGCAGGTAAGCAGGGGGGCTCTCTTCCTCCCCATCCATCTCACCCCTGCCTCCGGGAATGGCCTCATTACTTCATTACTGCACTTGCATGGAGGGCTGGGGCCCCTGGGGAGTCCTTGTCACCCCTAGTGCTCCCGGTACTTGTTTTGAATCTCTCCCACAACTTCACTTACCACTTCTGTGAGGAGGATTATCACATTGATCGCTCTATTCCCATCCCACATCCAGATCTATAGCTCTGTTCCTGCCCTGGATCAGCTCTGTAGGTCTGTTCCCACCCTGGATCAGCTCTGTAGGTCTGTTCCCACCCTGGATCAGCTCTGTAGGTCTGTTCCCATCCCACATCCAGATCTGTAGCTCTGTTCCCACCCTAGATCAGCTCTGTAGGACTGTTCCCATCCCACATCCAGATCTATAGGTCTGTTCCCACCCTAGATCAGCTCTGTAGGTCTGTTCCCATCCCACATCTAGATCTGTAGGTCTGTTCCCATCCCACATCCAGATCTGTAGGTCTGTTCTCACCCTAGATCAGCTCTGTAAGTCTGTTCCCATCCCACATCTAGATCTGTAGCTCTGTTCCTGCCCTGGATCAGCTCTGTAGCTCTGTTCTCATCCCATATCTAGATCTGTAGCTCTGTTCCCACCCTAGATCAGCTCTGTAGGTCTGTTCCCATCCCACATCCAGATCTGTAGGTCTGTTCCCGCCCTGGATCAGCTCTGTTGCTGGTTTCTAGTCCTGGATAAGCTCTGTAGCTCTGTTCTAGTCCTGTATTCCCAACTCCCCGCATTCCTGTTGTTTAGTCTATGCCTAATTCATCCCTCTACTCTTTCTCCTCATGTGCCCTCAGCACTTTGCACTGCCACCTCCAATCCACCTGTGTCTGTTGTGGCACGTGCACAAGCTCACTCTGCAGTTGTGCTCATTCTTACTTGTTGCCCCCACCTCAACTGAAATGTACCCACTTTTCAAATCCCAGTTTAAGCTTTTATTGGTCGTCTCTAAACCTCTGTTGTCTATAGAAATAATACCACTAAAGAGATAGAGAAAGAACAGAACTATAAATTATATTTGAGCTTATATGTTACAAATTTGATTTTTCCTTTGAGGCCTTTGAAGATGGTACCAGAAAATCTGAATAGCTAATTCATTTAAGCTGAATATCTAAGAAGAAATTGATAAGCGGATCAGAAATTTTTTTTTGCAGGTGTGTTGGGGGAGGTGGGTGTTAAGAACAGACTCTACAAGTTCTTTAGAGCAGTGGCCTTCAGACTTTGCCTCATCCCACAATAAGAAATATGTTCTATACAATGACCCAGCATATACAGACATTTCATAGAAATAAAACTTTCACAAAACAAAACCTCCTCTTACCACATGCCCCACACTGGTTGTCTGTATGGGCACATGCTTTACATGTGTACATGCCTATGTGAGTACAACTGTCCTTTATGATACAGAACATGCCTTATCAAATGACTCTTAAATTTGATAATTTTTTCTGCCTTTCCATCTTGATAAAACTCATTCTCTTAACTATAGGAATGCTCTAGGAAATGTTATTCTATAATTTGAATCTACAATTTTAAAATGCCAACATGTTTAATAAATCTGAAAGATTATTGAATTAGGTTATTTAATTTCACATTACCCAGATAGGATGGTTAATTTATGTGTCAGTTCAACTAGACTAAGGGATACTCAGATTATCTGGTTATACATTATTTCTGGGTATGTCTGTGGCGGTGTTTCCAAATAAGATCAATATTTGAATTAGTGGATTCATCACCCCAGTGTGAGTGGGCAAGATCCAACCCTTTGAGAGCCTAGAAAGAATAAAGAGGCTGAGGAAGGGGATTCACTAGCTCTCTCCCTCCCTCTCTCGCTGCCTAACTTGAGCCGGGAAACTAGTCTTCTGCAGATATACAGAAATGGAGGTGTTCCCATAAAAATGGAAATAATTCTTAAATTATACAAGAATTTTATATACAATGTTATGCCATTAAATCTGAAAATATAATAAAAATTACTTCCTGTAAAAATAGTAAACATGAAAAGAATTTTAAAGTATAAAATGAGATAAATTATATGAGTATCTCAATTTTTACTGAAAAGATAGTAAATAAAATTTAATAGCCATTCCTAATAATGACAGTCAGCAAACTAGAACTAGACTGAAATATCCTTGTCACAATTAAGACTATGTATCAGAAACTACAAATAGATTATTTTAGAAAATGAAACCCTAAAGATGCAAAACTAGGCTACTCAACTGTCATCATGCTTTGGCCAATCCTTGCCAATGCAATAACACAAGAAAACAAAATATATACAACACACAAAAATATGTTATATATTATATAAACTCATATATTTTATATATGTATTTAAATGCATAAAATCATTTGAAAAATTATTAGAAGTAAACTATTAGAAGATATTCAAATTCAAGATAAAAACACAATAATCAGTTTTTGCATAGCAATAATAATCAGATATAAAATATGATGGGAAATGATCATTTTCATAATAGTTAATACCTAAAAGTAAATTTAATAAGGAATGTACATGACACTGACAAGAATAAAGTGTTTTTCTGATGAAATAAAAAACTTGAATAAAATGGTTGACATTTTATGTTGGATATAAGTAAAAATATCCATTTTCCTCATAAAAATTTAATGTAGTTTCTCACTCCCAAAGGACATACATTTGGAATTTTACAGGTTAATTCTAAAGTTTATCTAGAAAAGTATGAAGGGCTTATAATTTTTTTGAAAGAAAGGTTAATGAGTTAGAACAGCTTTGTTAGATATCAAAATATATAAATTTGTCAACGAAGATTCTTTTGAAATTGTAACAGACAAATGATTGATAAAACAGTAGAAATCATACATCTCAGCATATGGGAATTCTTAGTATACAGTAAAGGGTCTATTTCCCATTAGGGGAAAAAAAATTATTTGAGGAAAATCAGAGAATGTAGTCCATTCATGTGGAGAGGGAATAAAGAACATTACTTAATACCACATGGCCAAAAAAGTTCCACATGGATTAAATATTTCAGTACTTTTTAAATGAAATGAAGAGAGTCAGACAGACAACTTCCTGCCTGCACTTAGTCAGGGAGAGATGATTAGCGAGCATGCCCCTAATGCAGCGTGTGCAGTTGGAAGCTGTTGAGCAGTGTGCGAGCCCAGCTCTAGTTCTGTTGGACGCTGTGTCGCAAGTGATGCTGTAGTGGCTTTTACTAATTTCTAAAGGCTGGTCTGTAGAAATACACTGCAAGAATACACTAGGTGGTAATTTGTCCTGTTAACAAAGGAAAATGATCATCTTTCTTTGAATTTTTGGTAAACGTGGAATATTTGCACATATAATACAGATATTAGCATTTAGGCATTACAGTCATTTTCTTGTGCCTTTTAAAAGATGTAATCATGTAAGTAGAATAAAGGTTTTACAGTTCAAAACTAGAATAGCTTAATAGCAAACAAATGTGGAACGTACAACCACACACCCTGTGCCTAGTAAGAAAGTAGCCATCCCCCACGGAGTGCCTTTACATACAACTCTGACTGTCATCTAGTTTAACAGTACACACTTCTTTACAAAAATAACTAAATATCATTTTTTCTAATGATAGAAACAGAATTTACTAATATTATTTTAATCAAGAAACAAACGTGTGTTTCAGTAAAAAAAAAGTTTGAATTCTTTTCCTTTAAATACCTTTAAAAATATTTTTTGACATAAGGTTATAAGTAAAATGAGGCTATGTATGCCTCTAGAAATCTAGAAATCACAGATTAAGATATTTAAAATAAAAATGTAACTGTTGGTCTTGGGTTCCCAACTCAGGCTTCAGTTTCTTATTATATTCATCCTTATTTTTTTATCTTTTTTTAATTTATTTACATTTTCTCATCCTTACTTTATACGTCTGAAAGTTCTTCAGAGCTAAAAATGTGTACTAAAATAAAGACCAGCTTCAGATGAATCAATGTCTATAGGTTTCCTAGTAATATATCCATTAAAAATAAATAAATTCCAAAGCCAAAATGAACAGTGACTTTATGAAGCCTCCTTTGAGTGAAAGACTAGCTTTGTAATATAGTCAGCAACATTCCAGAAATGCCAGGTTTTTCTACATAGTATGGGAAGCCACCTACGTGTATGTTCACACATACCTCATCACCCACGCCACACTTAAATGTGCATGGAACTGTATATCAGTGAACTATTATCAAGCTCTAATGTTTGAATCTTAGAAATTGGAAATTTTGCAAAGCAGAATATATAATAATTAACAATATGGTAAACTCATAATTATCTATGGAACAACAATAGTTTTTAATTCTGGGAGAAACATATAAAATCTCCAGCTACATTTCTAAGCTCCATCTCCATACAGACTATTAGTGAATGTTAAATTAATGCAAATCCATTTTATTTTTAATCTAAAAAAATGAAGTTGCAAATTACCATGAGAAATAAGTCCTGTGACACGCTCCTAAGTTAAAGACAGACAAATATTGGATTCACTACCTCCGTTAGTCAGTAAAATCAGGAAGTTGTAACTGATTCTCCATTCCCTCCCCAACAAACCCATTTCAAATTCTGTATTCCAGTGGTTTTCAGACTTTTAGAGTCTGCAGAACTGTAAGAGAAATCTGGGGCTCCAACAAAGTCATTGCCAACTTTTAAAACTTTTTATTTTACTAAGTAAGATTTTGAAAAAACACCACCACCATATACCATCAGAACCATTTCATTAAAAAAAGGCTATTTTAACATCAGAAAAGTAGTAAGTACCTGACCACACACTAAAGGATATCCGTTTTACACTGCAGACATTTAGCTTTTCAAAATCTCACTCAGCTGCCTTTACTTTCTTTTCCTTTGCTAGCAGATAAGTGAAAACTTCTTTGCCACACTTGGGAACCACTGGTTTAGGTCAAAGATAAGTTACCTCAGGGAAAAAAAAAAGTCTAGCCATTAGAAAGAAAGACAAAAAGGGATAGTAGTGAATTTGATGTTTTTAGACATAATTTATAGGGAAGTGTTTGTTTCATTTATGTTTTAAGATCACACTAGGATAGATATGTTTTTAATACTCTAGATTGGCTCAGGCCATTCTATTTTTATAAATTAAGCTATTTTACTTGTAAAGGAATTGTGGACTTGTATTTTCACTCCTCTATTACAGGAAGAGCTAATGAAGTTTTTTCTTTAGTTTTCATGCATCTATTGGGTGTTAATTAATACAGGGATCATCTTTCTACAAACAGGAATGCTTACATACACTGAGAATTTTTCACAAATTTGCCTTGCTTTAAAATATCATTGACACATTCCTAACAAAACTGAATCACAGCAGTGATGTAGTGCCACAATGTATGTTCTTTTAACTATTTTGCAGTCTTGTGGTAAGAACTGAAAAGGTCAAATGTTGAGTTTTGTACCCTTAAGTGTCAGAGAATTAAAATTCGGTAAGAAATGCCTTTGTCAGAGACAGTATTTCAGTTGTCTGGGGATAATACAGTAGTCCTTGTACACTTATTCATTCAAGTTTTGACAAACTCAGATCAAAGAGGCCTGGAAAGGTCACTGAAGCTGTTATGCTAATACCCACCACCAGTGTGTACCCAAAGCCCAGAGTGTTGCCCAGAATGCAGTGATTGGTCCTTGAATGCCTTTGATCCTTATCTAGAAATGCTGCTAGCATATGTCATATAATTGAGGTATGGTCTTTTATTGCTGCAATTAAAACTTTTCAAATGCATTATATTATCTCCACCCCAGCTAAAAGTCCTAACCATTGTTTAAAAAGTGGGGTTAGTGATTTGTCAGATGCTGGGGTTGACTTTAGGGGCTGCCCGCTCCCACACCCTCCAGCAGGAGATTTCTCTGACTTTTTTCATTTACATCTCACCAAACAGCATAATGGTCTTAAAGTTTGTTTAGTCCTTTGACTTCCTTTATCACATAGAGATGGCAAACATTCTGTTGCTAACTTCAAGTGGCTCCAAGCAGCAGGACTGGAAGGATATTAAACCAGTAAAAGCTTATCAACTGATTCATTGATATGCTGTAAATTCCAGGCTTTTCATTTTGCTTTTGAGGGTGGCCATAAGTCAACACATTAGTAAGCAATTTGCTGACATCAAGATGGATCACTTAAAAAGGCCTCCTGGGTAGACAAAGTTCACCTGGGTACTTTTGTTGGGATATATTTTTTTAATGTTTAGCTAGTATGTTACTAGTAAATGACCAGTAAATTGCCTTACATATCAATAACTTGAACTCTTAGTTACTTAATTTATCAAATTATCTATCAGAAGTATGAGGCTGAAAAGGAAAATATATTAAGACATTTTCCTAAAATTAAAAAATCTTATATAGTTTGTGTGTTTCTATAGAATTCATAATATTAACCATTCATTAGTTTAAAAGCTAGAACTCAGTTGTCAGTTTTTTCTGCCAGTTCTTGCAGTTTCAGTTACTCAGGTCATCAACCCACATGAAAAGTAAGGGAGTAAATAAGGGAAGAAAGAACCCTGAACAAATTTGACATTTTAAGAATATTTGATAGTAGCTACACTTCGGATATTACTTTGAATTGACTACAATAGCTAGTCAATAAATAAATGTTGATTTGACTTTTAAAAATATCACCTTGCTAACTTACAACAAAAATAAGAAGTCATATCATTTCACTTTTAGAAAATTTCCCTAAGTGTATACTAAACAATTTCCAGTATATTTACTAATAAGCTAATGTCAGTATTATGATAAGCTAAATGTTGATGTTTTATTGAATTTTGACACCAGAAGCAACTTCAAAATCATTCTACACAGGCATTGTCCTTTTTCTTTTTTCTTTTCTTTTTTTTTTTTTTTTGGATCCCCTCAAATAGATTTCTTTTGCACTCCTTTAGAATAGGTACATTTAGGACACATATTTGTCCTCATTTCTAATCTATTGCAACCTTAAAGTCAAAACTTTTTATTGATGCTAAGGGCCTTACAAAGATGAATCAGTGCTTCCCTGAATCTAAGGTACTCATTCAGGAGATAAGAACTGCACACAGGAAAAAGATAACACTTGCCGGCCAGTGATACTTGTCAAATGAAGGGGCCTGAAGTGCACTATGAGAGTTCAGAGAGCAGTGGGATCACTTCCAGCCCAAGCACATTGGGATGCATGTGTAAAATTTCCAGTAGTCATTCATACGAATGAAGTCAAGGGAACAGAAAAATATAAGAATTATTCATCAAGCTGAATAAACAAGTTTGGCCAGATCATAAGATTCATGTAGGAAAATAGTAAAAAGAAAGGTCGGTACCCATAGATAGTTGAGAGGCTGTCGGAAGTTCATGGCAAAGTGTCTGAGAAGGCACACACACCAATGCTGCTACTGTCCTCAGGGGCACATGCATGCCACCCCCTTGCCTGTGCACTCCCTCCTTCCCCTGTGCATGCTCCTCACCTCTCTCACCTCCTCCCTTCCCCTGTGCACACTCCTCACCTCTCTCACCCCTTCCTTCCCCTGTGCACACTCCTCACCTCTCTCACTCCTTCCTTCCCCTGTGCACACTCCTCACCTCTCTCACTCCTTCCTTCCCCTGTGCACACTCCTCACCTCTCTCACTCCTTCCTTCCCCTGTGCACACTCCTCACCTCTCTCGCCCCCTCCTTCCCCTGTGCACGCTCCTCACCTCTCT
>VSMD01109917.1:0-47700 GCA_008750895.1 Mirza zaza
CCCCACCAGGGCAGGTGGCGTGGCCAGCACAGCCAGCCTCCAAGTGGGACAGGGACTGCCAGCTCCCGGACTCCTCTCCCCTTGCCAGAAGAGAAGCATCAGCACCCTCCCTTTTCCTCGTTTGACAGCTTAAAATATTACCATCGAAAGAAAGCCAGTACATGGTAATTACAGAACATTCAGGCCGGGCGTGGTGGCTCAAGCCTGTAATCCTAGCTCTCTGGGAGGCCGAGGTGGGCGGATCATTTGAGCTCAGGAGTTCGAGACCAGCCTGAGCAAGAGCGAGACCCCATCTCTACTATAAATAGAAAGAAATTAATTGGCCAACTAATATATATAGAAAAAAAAAAAAAATTAGCCGGGCATGGTAGCGCATGCCTGTAGTCCCAGCTACTTGGGAGGCTGAGGCAGCAGGATTGCTTGAGCCCAGGAGTTTGAGGTTGCTGTGAGCTAGGCTGACGCCACGGCACTCACTCTAGCCTGGGCAATAAAGTGAGACTCTGTCTCAAAAAAAAAAAAAAAAAAGAACATTCAGCAAACACAGAAGAGTGGAAGGAAGAAAATGGTTACCTGTAGCCTTCCCACTCAGATCAGCTCGCTGGCGGTTAACATTTCTGCTATTTTCTTTCAGTTGCATTTTCTGGGCAGAAATCTGAGTTTTTTTTCCCACATAGCTATAGCCATCCATCATGCACTTTTTTTTGTGTGTGTGTGTTCTGCCTGTCGATAGAATAACACAAAAAGCTTCCCATGTTTTTGTAAACTTGCTCAGTGGCTTTGTAATAACTTATTAAGTGGTTTTACTGTAACCTACTTAGTGGAGCGTCTATGGTTGGGTCTTAGGGTGTTTCCACTGCTGTTCCTCTTGCAAACAGTGCTGGGGTGGACGAGTGTGTGCGTGTGCATGGTGTGTCCTTGTTGTTTCTTTGGCGGTACGTCCAGGCACACTGACCCACACCAGCCCCGCCCCCCTCCTCTTCCTCCCTTTGGGGCCGGTTGCCCTATACGCCTCTTAGTTTGTGTTTCTCAGTATTCATGTGTAGCAACATATTGAGAAATGGCTTCCTTTTTCAGGAAGAAAACTCAAGTTCTCCAGCCTCGAGGAGGCCACACACGGGACTGCAGCATCGTGCCCTGCGGGGTCCGGGGACTTGGCACTGCAGGCTAGCCCCCTCCTAGCCTTGCAGGCTTGGGGGTGCAGGGGGTGCAGGTGGGCGAGGTGGGGGAAACGTGCTTTTGGAGGGGCCACAGACCTTGTGTCTCGAAAACCTCTCCCCCGACAGTAAGCAGAGGGTAGGGTGGCTTGGTCACACGCTCCAGGTCCCTGAAGGGGCTTATAGTGAGCACGTGGGTCAGCTTTCTGCCTGGATCTGGTCCCTGTGTTCTGTGGGTGAGTGTCGGGGGGAAGATCCCTCCTATGGGCGCTGCTGAGACAAGCGCTGCCCTGGAGGTGTCTTCAGCCCTGCTGCTCTGAGGAGCTGCCCCGGGCCTGGGGCATGCCGTTGTCAGCGCACGGCAGGTCCCCAGAAGGGCTGCAGCGACAAAGGCCGCATCCCGCTCAGGCTCGGACTGTGGAGTAACACGGCCCGGGTCCGCCTCCCACGCCGACAGATACTTTATCTCCATGTCTGACTTTCATCCCCGCGTGGGCACCGTCATAACACCTACCTCCCCAGAGGAAATGAGTTAGCATTTGTGTATACTTCTTAAAATAGTCCCTGTTTGCTAAATAAACATAGGGAACCGGTACACCAGCTAAGCCAGTGGCTCACACAGCGGGTTGAAGCCAGGCCTTCTGCCACCCAGTCTGGTGCAGAGAGCGCTGGATGGGAGCCAGGGGACTGGGGGTCTGTCCTGGCACTGGGGGTCTGTCCCCCCTTCTAACTTTCTGTGTGGCTGTGACCAAGTCACTGTCCCTCCCCGGGCCTCACTTTCCTCGACATTTGTTATTCTGTTAGTGTGAAATGTCTTGAAGGCCCTTTACACCTTAGAACATTCTAGGATTTTGTGATTTGAAGATATCTGAGATATCTCAAGATGGGCCCAGTCCTGCCCATAGCCCTGCTGGTTTCTGTGGGCCTTGGCCAGGGCCGACTGCAAAGGCCGGAGGAGAGGAGATGCAGAGCCTTTTAGGGTTCACCTTGTTTTTCCCAGCGCAGGTGAGCTGTGCTCCACCTGAGGGTTAATTAGAGTAGCTGGGTCACCTGGACTGGTCTCCCTGGGCATTTGAGGCTGTGCGTGGAGGAGCGTAGCCTGAGGGACAGGTGCTCCACTGGGCCACGCTGTCTGCTGTGCCCCAGCAGCAGAGTGTGAGTGAAACCGGGTCTTACGCAAAAGCGTGTGTGCAGATCTCCCTGCCTCGAGCTGTTACATCAGAAGGCTAAATACACAGAGCTCTTGCGATTGGAGAACCAGCAATAGGCCCTCGCTCTGGTTCTTTCTGCTGACAGGTAAGAGGGAGTATGTTGTGGCTTACAGACTCTGAGGAGGAGAGGACTGTGTGCTGAGGAAGGGCGTTGAGGCAGGTGGATTCTCTCCCAGGTTCTGCTGGTCCCATAGACCTTCTAGAAGGTTCTGGCCTCCTCCTGCTCAGGTGGCCGAGGAGCCCTTGGCTCCTCACTGAGGTTTGTGCACTCTGGGGCAGTGATGTGTCCATCTGCACGGGTGCTGGTGGGCATAGTGGAAAAGGTCTACCTCTAGACATGGCTGTGGGGCAGGGTGGCCCCCCCCATAAGGTCAAACCCAGCGTCTGGAGCCTGGAGGGGTTACATGCAGCACCAGCCTCTCCTGAGTGTAAGTCAGCTCTGGTGTGTACCAGCTGGGGGATGTTGGGGTGGCTCCCTGACCTCTCTGGGTCCTCATTTATAATTGAGGATATTTGTACCAAGATGCCTAGCACTGGCCTGATGCACAGTAGGTTCCAGACATCTCAGTCATTCAAGGAGGTCACGCAGCCTGGTTAGGAGCCGGACTCAGCAGCCGAGCTGCCGGGGTTCATACCTTCACTCTGCCCCTTTCCAGCCACATGACTAGGGATGGCTCCTTGACCTCAGTTTACTCTTCTGTGAAATGGGGCTGTTATGTTAGGGTCTCACTCACAGGTGTCTTGTGAGGATTGAGTGAGTTACTACAGTCTTGTGAGGATTGAGTGAGTTAGTACAGTCATTCCTTGGTGTCCGTGGAGAGTGGGTTCCAGGGTCCCCCTCGGATCCCAAAATCCACAGTGCTCCAGTCCCTTATATAAAATAGTGTAGTATTTTGCATATAACCTGTGCACATCCTCCTGTATACTTTAAATCATCTCTAATTACCTATAATACCTAATGCAATGTAAATGCTATGTAATAGTTATTATTCCCTAAGCAATATAGTATAATAAGGAAAATAAGTCTGTACATGTTCAGTATAGGTACAGTCATACATTTTTTTCTAAATATTTTTCATGTGCATTTGGTTAAATTCACAGATGCAAAACTCACAGATAAGGAGGGCCACCTGTATACGCAAAGCACTTAAAGCAATGCCTGGTGTGTGATAAGCACCTTGTTAGTGTTAGCTGTTACCATCCAATTTCTTCAAAAAGTGTAGTCAGTTGATTTCTTGGGAGGTTGGCAGCCCACAGCCTCTCTTTATTTTGAAATGGGTCCTGTCTCGGTTTAGCTGGAGCTTGTGCAGGATGACAGACGTGTGCATGTATGCTTTTGTGTGCACACATGTGCACATGAGTGTGTCTTTTTGGGCCGCGTCACCCTCGCTCCAGGCCTAGGGAACACCCGTGTCGCAGCTCCCTGGCCTGCTCCCCAGACTGCGTGCATCTCAGTGGCCGTCTAGCTCTCCCGTGCTCCGTCCCCGTTCAGGGGTTCCTGTTGCACAGTTGTCGCGCAGTCTGGCTTGGGCGTATCCTGTTCTTGATCTCCTGAGAATAAAGCGAGGGCCAGGAAATCTGTCCTTCAGGGTGAGTGTGTTCCAGCCACATCTGACCTCATCCACATTTGCTCCTTTCCAAGGACACGCAGGAGTAGCTTGGGACGTGCCACGTAAATGGGTTCATTCAGGAACATGCTTGAGAATCTTAAAGCAATGAACAAGTCAGACTCCAACTGCTTTCAGAGATAACAGGAGACTGGAATTTTCATGATGGAATGGCTGACGATGAGGTCTAGCGGGCCTCCTGCTGAGCACTCGACATGTCCCCCTTCCCCCACTTTACAGATAAGGAAACTGAGGCAGAGAGAGGTTGAGTAACTTAATCTAAGTTAAGGTTTGACCCTGGGGCTACCAGACCCTAGGACTCAGCCTCTGGCCATCCCTCCCTAGCCCGCCCTGGCTGGCCTCCCTGGGATGTCCTGCCCCCCGAGCCCTCTCTCATTCCCCAGCAGTGGCCGTGCAGGTGATGTGAGCCCAGTCACAGCTGTGGCCACCCGGCGTCGGGGGAGAAAGCCTGTTGTCCCTTGGCCATTGCTTATTGGAGAGGGTGGTCTCACTCTCTTTCTGTCTCCCAGAGGTGAGGTCCCAGCCCTGCTGCAGTTTCATTCTTGGGTTTTAGGTCTTTTTTTTTTTTTTTTTTTAATATGTCCCCCAAGCCCCATATTTCCTTACCTTCGTCTGCCCAGACAAAAATGGCACCTTAGGAAGAGAGCTTTGATGATTATCCAGTGGAGAAAGCTGTGGCTGATTGAATGGCCTCCATAGATCCTTTATGACAAGTCGTGGGTGTCCTTGTCAAGCTGTCCCCCAGCCTGCCTTCCCTAAAAAGTATCTGAGGGGTCTCTAGGGTAACAGCTGGGAGCGACCTTGGGTAGGACTCAGTGTTTCAGGAGTGCTTGGTTTTAATCTGTTAGCCTAAAATCATGCCGTCCTTGGTCGGGGGTGAACAGTGGACGCGAAGCAGGTGCCACAACACAGCGCTGGTACGTGGGCCTGGCCATGTCACCACGCTCTGAACCTTGGCTCCTCATCTCTCTACAGCAGAGGTGAAGAGAGTCCTAATAGGCTCTTGGGAGGATCAGATAAGATGCCACCTTCCCAAAGTGCTTCGCAGCAAGAATGGACGGTCATGTCACTAGCGGGTCATTTCGGGCTTGTCGGAATCTCAGCTTGGTGGCTGGGTGTCAGAATGAAGTGTCGGGGGTGTGGGTGCCAGTCTGTCCTCTCCGCAGCTTTTTGTGTCCATAGCTGGTGGCTCTCCCTGTTCCACAGGGAGCCTGTGGACACGTCGATGGATCGATAATCGAGATCCTTCATGTGGACACTTGCCTTTTGAGGTCTCCCCCAGTTACCCATCCTGGGTTCCCGCCAGCTGGCAAAGGAACGGCCTTCCCACGATTAAGGCTGCAGAGATCGAAGACAGGAAGGAGTATTTGCTGGGCGCCCGAGGCAGGCTGGCTGCTAGGTGTATCATTTTGTCTTTGCAGTGATCTTTTGAGGCTGATCCTTCTCCTTTCATTTACAAAAGAGGAAATAAAGGCTCAGACATTCTGTCAGTTGCCTGCAGTGCTCGAGCTTGGTAGGAGTTAGGGGTGAGATCTGAACTTGGGTCTGAGTAATGCCAGTGATCTCTCCCACTGAGATGGGGAGATTGCCCCCTCCTACTCTTGCCAGGAGCGCACAGGCCCACTCTCCTTTATGGGGTGCCATGTGTCCTGCACTGGGTGTGGGTTGGAGCGGCTGGACAGCACCAGCGTCCCAGACTGGCGGGAGAAGGCCCTGTGGGGTCTGGTCTCTCTGGCAAACACGGCCTCTCCCCAGTTGCCTTCTGTCTGACCTGGCTCCAGGGCTGCGGGGATGAGCTGGAAATGGAGCTGCTGGAGCAGCAGCTTTTGCTGTTGGCGAGTGCAGGCTTCCCGTGTGCCTGGGCGGCTGGCAGGCGCAGGGCTCAGAGTGAGGCATGGCTGGGCTGAGAGCTGCCTGCAGGTACCACTGCCACGGGGGATGTTCTGCCAAACGCCTCCAACAGGTAGGAGACCCCCTTCCCGCAAGGAGTACCAAGTTCTAATAAATCAGAAAACCAGGCCGGGTGCAGTGGCTCACGCCTGTAATCCTAGCTCTCTGGGAGGCCAAGGAGGGAGGATCGCTCAAGGTCAGGAGTTCAAAACCAGCCTGAGCAAGAGCAAGACCCCATCTCTACTACAAATACAAAGAAATTGATTGGCTAACTAAAAATATATAGAGAAAAAATTAGCTGGGCATGGTGGTGCATGCCTGTAGTCCCAGCTACTAGGGAGGCTGAGGCAGAAGGATCGCTTGAGCCCAGGAATTTGAGGTTGCTGTGAGCTAGCCTGACGCCATGGCACTCTAGCTGAGGCAACAGAGTGAGACTCTGCCCCCGTCCCCCAAAAAAGAAAGAAAACCAGCAGGGCTCTGCTCGGTCAGCTCGTTTGCTTGGAGGAACGTGGCTTCAGCTTTCTGCTGAAGGTATGCCGGAATGCCAGAAATGCCCCGGACAAGCCAGAAGGGAAGTCTTGTCCCTATAGTAAAAACACTAATGAAACATCTCTAGAATCTGCTCCTTCCTTTCCACCCACAATGCCACTAACTAAATTACCTTTTGTTCTCATCATTTGCTGAATTGCAGCAGCTTCTTAATTGATTTTCCTGTCTCTGTTTCTCCACACCCACCTCAATCTGTCCTCCACATGGTTTCCAGAATGACGACCGGACAGAAATGCAAATCTATCACGTTTCTTCCTTCGCTTCCCTCCCCACGCCTGCAAGATTGAGTGCAGATGCCTGAGTGGCCTTCTGGGACATTCTGGAACTTTCTGGAACCTGCATGAGCTGTTCCTGGGCTCTGGCTGACTTTGCTGTCTCACCCTTCTAGTCTCTAGCTACTCGTCCCGTTTAAAAACAAAAAAGTTATTTTATGACTCTGGGCTTTGGTTGTGCTGTGCCAGACTGCCTTCCCTGCCCCTTACCCTGCCTGTGTGCCATGCCCTGCACCCCAGCCCAGCCTGTCGAACTCCTCCAAGGGATTGCCTCCTCTTTGATGCCTTCTCAGGACCCCAGCCACTCCACCCTGCAGCGTTGGGCTCGGCCTCCTTGAGATCCCACAATATGTGGGTACTCCTCTGTCTTGGCACCTGGTTGCCTGCTCCACGTGGCACCGATGTCCTGATCTGGGGTCCCTGAGAAGGTGCTGCTCATACGCCTGGCCCTGGGTGGGGATGGCTGGAGGGCTTGGCCCAGCTGACCCTCCCTCCCCATCTGGGCAGGTTCAGGGCCACTCCACGCGGTCTCTCTGTCAGAGTAATCGGGGCTCTGTTGGACACAGCCGCTGACAACCCAGAGTCAGGGGGAGAGGAAACAGACCTAGAGGTTGGAGGAGTGTGAAATGCTCTGTGGCCATCTTCACTCCACCGTGGTGGTCCACACCTGTCTCCCAGACTCCGATGATGCTGCTGCGGCTACCTGGTGGGGAAGAGCAGCTCCCACCACCCACTGCCAAAAGCAAGGGCTGTGCCAGCCTTTCTCTTGCTCCAGCAAATGCAAGACCCTGTGTATCCTGCTTCACCCCCACTGTGTGTACTCCTGGAAATTGGGTCACCCTGTATCTGCGTAAGAGCAGGAGTGCAGCTGGAAGTTGTGTTCCCAAACATCAAATACCAGCAAGGATTCCACATCTCTCTACCTCTTTAATCAGGGTAAATGTCCTGTTGTGCTCCAGGTCCTGTATGATGGACTTGAAGGTGCTCTAAGGTACTACATGTGGGCTGTAGTACACTAGGGTCCTTTTCAAGTATATGTATCTCTCTAAGCCTCAGTTTCCCCATTTGTAAAATGAAATTAATAATGTCTGTCAGAGGATTAATGGGGTATTAGAGGAGATATAATAATATGCATAGAATGCATAGCACAGTGTCTGGTACATAGGAATGCCCAGTTAGAACAAATTGCACAGTTGTGGTTAAAACTGGCCTGGAATACAGTAATTAACTCAAAGTGGGTCATAGACCTAAACAAAAAAGATAAAACTATAAAACTTCTAGAACCTAGAAGAACATCTTTGTGACTGAGGGCTTGGCAGGGATTTCTTGGATTGGAAGTAAAAAGCACAAGCCAAAAAAAAACCAAAAAAGATTGATAAATTGGACTTTGTAAAAAATTTAGCTGCTCTTTGAAATTTAAGGACTTTTAGAGGAATGCTTTTGGTTGGCATGTGGTCCCAAGAAGAATGAAGGGGTATGGTGTTTTTCTTGTAGATTTTCTGGAAGCCAACAGGAAGCCTTAGCCTTAGAAACATTAGCCTTAGAAGGAAGTTTGAAATACTGTGAGCTTAATAAATGTTAGAAAGGATTACTTTTGGTTGCAAGTGACAGAAAATGTGACTTGATAGGCCATGATGTTTCTCCTACGATAACTTTGCAGTCAGGTGGCACTGGTGTGCTAGGGTAGCAGCTGAACAGGGATGGTCTCTCTGGTTCTCTGGGCAACTCTTGGCCATTCTAATGGTTGCAGGATGGCTGCGCAGCTTGTCATCTTCAAAGCAGACAGCAGTGGTGGCCAGGCCCAGGGTCTGCCCCATGCTTTCCCAGCAGTTCTCCAGCAGACATGTCCTGGTGCCTCACTGGCCCAAACTGTCACAGTAGCCAGCCTCAAGGGAAGCTGGAAGTGGGGACTGGGTTATGATGCTAGCCTTGCTGGGACTCCATCCCAAGTCAGTTACATCAGAATCTCGTGGGCCGTAAAGTGAAGACAGGGCTGAGAACCACTGACTCAGACCAGGTGGTCGCCAGGCACAGTGCCACCCCAGACAAAACTGGGTTCTGTGAGTGAGGAAGACATCAGGAGTGGACGGATGTCGGGTAGGGTGGAGCAGGGCCTAGCGCACCGCTCCATAGCGAGTGGTGGCTCTGGCACCGCTCATCCTTGCAGGGGAGTTTGTGCTGCATGGGTTGACCCCTGGTGTCCGGGGCACTCATCTGCCCTTCCCTTCATCCTTTTCTGTGATGGCCTGAGCCTCGGCCCTGGAAAGGAAGCCCTTTTATCTCTCCAGCATCGGGCACAATCTCCTCCTCGTAGCAGGTGCTTACACACCAGAGGTTTCTGTTTGTTTTGTTTTAAGACAGGGTCATGCTCTGTTGCCCAGACTGGAGTGCAGTAGTGTCACATCTCACTGTAACTTTGAACTCCTGGGCTCAAGCGATCCTCCCACCTCAGCCTCCAAAGTAGCTGGGACTACAGGCACACATCACAATGCCTGGCTCATTTTTATATTTCTTTTTTTTTTTTCGAGACAGAGTCTCACTGTGTTGCTCGGGCTAGAGTGCCGTGGCATCAGCCTTGCTCACAGCAACCTCAAACTCCTAGGCTCAAGCGATCCTTCTGCCTCAGCCTCCCGAGTAGCTGGGACTACAGGCACGCGCCACCATGCCCGGCTAATTTTTTCTCTCTATATATTTTTAGTTGGCCAATTAATTTCTTTCTATTTTTAGTAGAGACGGGGTCTTGCTCAGGCTGGTTTTGAACTCCTGACCTTGAGCCATCCTCCCGCCTCGGCCTCCCAGAGTGCTAGGATTACAGGCGTGAGCCACCTCACCTGGCCTAAGGTGTTGGGGAGAAAACTCGTGTCCTTGGCCGTCCTCCCTTGCTCGGCTCCAGCCCCGCGTTTCCCAGGAAGCTTCGTGAGTGCTTCTAGCCTGCACTTACCCACGTGGTCTCTGCTGGCTCTGGCCACTCATGCTTGGTATCAGGGCGATCGGAACAGGTGATGTTATCTGAATAGGGTGCTGATTGCACAGAGGAGCTGACTCAGTGCTATGGGGCAGGGTCTTCTGCACCCACTGCTGCGCCATCGTGCCCATCGACAAAGCCAAAGAGTGATCTCGTTTCGTCTCAGCCCGGGGTTGAACCTCCCGGGAGTCCGCAGCCCCGGTGGAGCTGTGGGCAGGGCGGGAAGCCCTGAGTTCCCAGCTGCGGCCGCTCTCACCCCTGGCCTCCTTGGGAACGTCTCCACTTGTGGTCTGGGGCAGATTTGTTTGTTTGTGTTTGAAGCTCCCCGACTCTTGAGTTTGACGTCAAGGCAGGATTGCTGGGGGGAGGCTTGGCGGGGAGGCTGTCTCTGCGCGAAAGCACAAGTCTGGCAGCTTCCCCAGGAGAATGCGGGCAGGGGACAAGCCTTGCAAGGGTTGCTGTTGCGAAACGCCTAGCTCAAGGATTGAGGTCACTTGTACTTTCTCCTCTCCCCACTTTCCCTGGTGCGCTCTCTCACTCTGCCCCTTGCCTGAGAACGCCATGCCCCTCCTGGAGGTCTGGGCGGTGCCGCCTCTGGCACCCTGGGAGCCGGGCGCTGTGGTCAGCCCGCACCTGGGAGTGAAGCGGTCAGCTGCGTCAAGACCTCCTTAGGTTCTCAGAAATCATTTTGCAACACGTTGGCCGCGGCAGCCAGGCCAGACTGCTTAGCTGGCTGGGTTGGCAGGAAGTCTCCAGAAGCACACTCCAGCTTTGGCGAGGAGGTAGATGTATGGGGATCATCCCTGAGGTCTGGGCAGCGCAGGCCTGTAGTTGTTGGGAAAGAGACCACTGGGGAAAAGGCTGAGTAAGTCAGGAGGGCTTTGGTGACTTGCTGAAGTTTGGGATGGCTCGGCCCAAGCAAGGACTGCGGTAGGCATCCATGCAAGAGGGCGGTGCTGCCTGGAGGAGGAAGGAATCAGGGTCCTAGGGATGCTGGTTGAGCTGGAAGCCAGTCCACAAGCTGCACCTGCTGCAGGAGGACTAAACAGGCCAAGAGGAAAGGGGCGGATGAGTACAGGGGCTGTCTGCTCTTCACCTCACTCTGCAAAGCTTGCTGGGATCTTCCTGAAAGGGTGGCCAGGTGGTGGTCAATGTCAGTGCCGATTTGGAGCCAGGGATGGGGTGTAGTTTACTGCAGTAACCCCAGAGGCTAGGTTACTGCAAACCAGGACCAGAGGGGGTGGCCCATTGGGTGGCTGGGTGTATTTAGAAGGTGTGGGCCAGCCTGCAGCTTCTATTCACATTGCTGGATTTGGGGCTTTGGGTCCCAGGAGAGGTAGACCCTGCTCCCTGCCATCCTGCTCGCACCGGTCAGGACCACTTGGTGAGCTGAGGGTGTGGGTTGCAGGGGTCGTTATTTTGGGGCGTAGTGTGACACCTAGAGACAGAGTGTTGGATCAAGGTTGGAATCCCTTCTTTAACCGCAGCATTTGAGAAAGTTATTAATATAAAGCTTGGTGCCTTGGTTTCCTCGTTTGTAAAATGGGACTAATAAAATACACCTTTTAGTCTCATGGGTTTAACACACATAGATTTGTGAGTGACGCTAAAGGAGAGCATAACCTGTCATCGTGCTGAGGCTGGACTCAGAATTGCATGCCTTGCTGCTGGCATGGTGGCGGGCTGCTCAGCACCCACGTGTGGGCATAGCTTTGTTTTCCTCTATTCACTGTTGAGTCCACGGTACTTCCCATTAGAAGTCTGGAAGGGTCTGTAATGTTTTCAGTTACACGTGACTGTATTCGGTAGGGGGAGTGATATGTTTCAGGGACATTGCCAGCTTCGGAGTTGTGTGACGATTAGGACGTTGTCTTTGTGCTGTCAGGGATCTTCTGTAATTCCTGTCTCCTGGAATTGTCACTGGCAATCCCGGGAGAGAAGGTGATGAGGTCCTATACAAACAGAAGAGATTATTAACACTGCTAGGCTGACAATTGCATACTGACATGATTTCTATAACAGAGAGAGCCTGTGAGGGCACCTGCTATTCTACGTGAGAGTCTGGTGTTCCCCTCATCCTGTGCCCGGGATTCATTTGTTCATTTATATGTTAACATCTGTCACCTCTGTCCCCATAGACTTAACCTCCTGTCCTGCTTTTGAGACATCAGTGTGTTGGCCACTGTGAGGGTCCCATGGCAGCAGATGTGTGAATCAGGGTTAGGGTGACATACATCTTGGCATCTGGCCTCTTACACAGCCCAGATCACAGGCTTGGGAGTTGCCCGCAGAAGGGACCTCCCCATCTCAGGCCCTGCAATTTTAGGGTGGAGCTGACTTTGTTTGCGAAGTCAGTAGTCTGGAAAGAGGTGTTTTCTGTTTTACCTTTTCTGTAGTTAAAAAAAAAAAATTTTTTTTCTGCAAAAGCTTAAAAAAGCCTGGGTGGGGTATAATCCAAGTGGCACCCACCAAAAGTCTTCCTGCTCCTCCTCATCAAGGCTGTTCCTGCAGGCTGAGCAGGAGCAATACTAACAGGGTCCTATTCAGCAAGTATTTTATGCGTTCTGGACTTGGATAAACACTGCACGCATGAGTCCGCAGTGAGTTCTCGGCGGAGCTATGGAGCATGCATTATTTTCTGCACTTAACAGATGAGGAAACTAAGATGAAGTGACACAGCTGATGCGTGATGGTGCCCAGGGTGGAGCTGCCTGTCTGCCAAACCCCAGCTGCCCACGAGGGGATGGGGCAGTTCACGAATGGCGGGCATGGCCCCTGAGCAGTCAGAACAGGAGGTGTGGACAGTTTGGTCGTCACCACTGCGCCGCCTGGCCAGTCCGGCACAATGGCTGGCCCCTGTCCAGCGCCCTGTGGAAGCCCGCGGGAGGTTTCTGCTCAGACTGCCATCGTAGCCAGCGTTGTCCTCTCACTTTTGGAGGCAGAGCGGCTACTGCTCTAGCTCCACGGTGGCGACCTCCAGGGCGTGGTGGGTTCTGTGGCCACGGAGGAGCCCGGTCTCCCAGGTCAGCCTGGCCTTTGAGCGAGTCGCTTGTGACAGCTGTGACAGACCCTGGAGGGTGGACCCAGGGTCTGTAGGTGCCAGCTGTGGGGAGGCAGCCTGGGGCCCAGCATAAAGGGAAATGATGAGGACGAGGCCAGCACTGATTTCAGGGTCTCTTTTCGTCCCATCCCTGACACAGACATGATCCCACCCACATCTTCCCTACCGCCAGGGAGGTAATAGGAGAGGACACGAGGACTTTGCTGCTTGGGGACACCACCCACTCCAGCCCCCCTACCACCTATTGAGGGTTTGCCCTGTTGCAGGCATTTTGCTGAGCATTTTACATTCATATTTTCTCGTGTAAATCTTTACAACAGCCTTTTGAGGTGGATCGACCCCATTTTACAGGTGGGGAGACTGAGACTTACAGGTCAAATTCTATGGCTGTGTTCACTCACTGGAGGAGGATGGGGTTGAGGGACTTTAAGGCCTGGTCTGCCTGTCTTGACAGCCGAGGTCTTCCTCTGGAGCTCTCTTGCCTCTTGTTTATGGTTGGAGCAGCCAACTGTAATGCCGGAGGACCCGTCTTGCTTTTGTCCAGGCACTCTTTTGTGTATAGCAACTCACTCGGCCCCAGCCTCCGTTAAGTGATGCTCTCGCCTGTAGGTGGTGAGACTGAAGCTGAGCTGAGGATGATTTTTCCAAGATCTTTGATCTTAAATGTCAGACCTGAGACCAGAGCCAAGGTCTTTCAGCCCAGGACACTTAGTGAGTGCCTGCTGTGTACAGTGCGTCTGATAGCACCCACCAACTGTTGATGGGCCGATTTGATGCTCTTCTGCTATTTCTGTAAAACCAGGTTCTGTGTCAGGTGGGGGTGGGGCCCACACTCATGGAGCAAAAGAATATTGGGGAGGTAGGGGGGCCATGAGTCTGGCAGGGGCCTCTCCTGTGGCCACAGTCCTATGGCCAAGTTCCTTCTTGCTGTTGCTCCCATCCCTAGAACCCCAGGTGCTTTTCTGTGCTGGGAAATTTATATCTTGTGGTTTTGTGGTTAAGAGAAAATGACACTACCAGCGAAAGGTCCCTTGTAAGCCCCCAGGGCTAGGCTGGCAGGGCCACCCCTTGGTGCTTCTGTCATTGCATCCAGCTTTCCAAAAAGCAAGAGCAGCTTTATGTCACCGATGGGGAGTTTGCCACACGCTGAGCTCCTCCGTCCTCTGTGAATGAGAGAACCCAAATCTGCAGGTGTTGTTTCTTCTTCATGAGCTGGGGGAGATAGCAGCTTCCAGAACACCAGACCCCTGGCAAATGGGTCGCAGTGTGCCATGTGTCAGACTCAGCCTGCTGGGTTTATGGATTGTTACCTGGGCGCAGCGAGGAATCACTTCGGGTTCTGCCCAGTCCTCCGCGGGGACTGCTCTGGGCTATCTAGTGGGCACCTCTAACACCCTTAAAAAAAAAAAAAAGAAACCACTTGCTCCTCTTCTGGGGAGCTTGCTCTGGGTTTAGATATGTTCAGGCTCCTGCCACATCACTTGCCTGATTGGCATTTGTTTTCCGCTACCATCTGATAAATGTCTCGTGCTCGTCGGGCACAACGCGTCGTGTGTTCGTGTGTCCACCCATGCAACAAAAGTTTTAAAATAGACAAGTAAAAAATCAGAGCTGTGATATGGGATCTGGGCAGGGGCCAGAGGGCTCAGGGAAGGCTTCCTGGAGGAAGGGGTGTCTGGGCTGATCCGTGCAGGCAGAACAGTCCCTGAGAAGAGCCCACCTGGCAGAGGAACGGGGGCCTCAGACTGAAAAGGGCAGCAGGTGGCGGGGAAGGGGCTGAACTGGAGAAGCCCAAATGCTGGCTCGTCTCGATGTTGGCCTGCGATGGCCCCAGCGTCTTGCGCAGAGCGGATGTTATTAATCACTCCCGGAGGAGCGCGGTCCCTGAAGGCCTGTGCCAGTGGCGGACGGTCTTTATAGCTGCTGCTCTTGGTGCCAGCAGCCCGGCCTGTTCAGTTAACGTGGAAAAGAGTGGTTTTGAGTTTGCACAGCTGCCTGAGTTATAGTCCTCTCTCTGGTCAGCCCTTCGAAGTGGTGGTCTGAGAGCTATTTGGAACGGAGGGAGGAACTGGCTGTGAGAAACATGGGGAGAAGACCCCCTGTTTCCTTCCTTCCTTCCTTGGGCATTTCTCAGCACTTGTTAAGTGCCAGGTGTGGAAATAGGCAGGTGGGGACAGTAGTGAATGGAGGTGGGCATGGCCCCTGCCTTGATGTATGACAATAGGGGCATATGACCTAGTCTCGCGTGGTCTCCATACTGCAGTGCAGTGTGAGCTTGGTGTCGCCATTCCTGTTTCACAGACCAATGAACCGAGACTCAGAAAAATTAATTTACCTTCCTCAGAGCCACACAACTAGTGAGTGGTGGCTTTGAACCCAGGTCTGTTCAACTCAGAAGCCTTCTGAGTTGTGCCCGTGCCCGGGGAGCTCAGATCTATTGGGGGAGACTGAGGCAGAAGCTGTTAGCTTTAGTACAAGGCCCACCGTGGTCGGGCGTGATAGAGTCACACACGGTCCACTCGGAGGGGAGGTGGGGACTCTGGCTTGGCCTGGGTGGGAAACTCCAGGAAGGATTTCAGGAATGGCTGGTGGGTGGGTGTGTGCCTGGAGGGCGGGGTGGGGGCAGGGGCTGCGGAATGGAGATGGGTGGGGGGAGACTGAGGTCCTTACTAGGGGATTAGCCTCTGATCTACCGGGAGGGAGGGTCAGAGTGGGGTGAGCCAGGACAGGGCACTGTGTGCCTACTTACACCTGTAGGGTAAAGCGCAGGTGTGAGCTTCATCCCTGACGATGTTGGTCCCTTAATAGGACAGCAAGTAGACTTCTAATGTGATCACTCTCTGGCCTCAGTGAGAGTGTGGGATCAGCAGTGTCTGCTCCGGACGCCCGAGGGCATGTGGTGCAGGAATGCACGGTTTCCCCAAACATCCAGACTGTGTAATTGAGTGGGATTATTTTGTTTCTGACTCAGGGCTCCCTGTCTAGCGATTGTCCCTACTTGCCACTTGAGGCCCTGGTGTCCTGAAGGTAGCAGGATTTGCGGAGTTTGGGGTTACATGAGAAGGGCTAGTGACCCTGAGTGGGCTGAATCTGGGTCTGCCAGATTCTTGGTGAACTTGGGACCAAGCAATTAAATGGTTTCTGGGGGGCAATTTCAGACAGGCTGATGTGGGAGCAGTGGTTTTGTTGTCGTTGTGGGTCTTGTTTCATGTTCACATCCCTCTAGCCGCAGGGGTTCATTATCTGGGGTCTGTGGATAGGATTCAGGGACCCACAGACTTGGATGGGAAAAAAATGCACTTTTATTTTCATTAACCTTAATGGGAATTTAGCATGCTGTTCCACTTGGTCGTAAGCAATAAGGCACAGTCATCTTAGTAAGTACCTGTGACTCGGTCACCAGTAGCAATCACAGCTATTTTCATACAGTATCACTATGGAGCTGTCGAAAAAGCAGTTTACACTTGGGACAGCTCCAAAGTCATGGTGGTTATTAGACCCGCTGCTAGAGATCATTTAATACTTTAATAAAGATGCTTTAATTACATTCACAATTTTAATATCTTGATAAACGTATTTAAATAACAACTGATTTCCATTGTTCCAATTAGGATTGTTCCAATCCTAAGTGTTTTGTGCATTTGAAAACATTATTCTTAGAAAGAGATCGTGAGCCTCCCCAGACTGCCAGAGAGGGGTCCCTACTCCGAAATGGTTGTAAGCTCCTGTTCTAATTGGAAATTTGGAGCCTTTGTAGATATTTGAAATTTAAAATTATTATTTTTTAATATTGTGACCGTTGACAAAAGAATCCTTGGCCTTTAGAAAAATGTACTGAGATTTATTTATACTGAGATTTACTAAGGGTTGAGTATCCCTTATCAAAGTGCTTGGGACCTGAAGTATTTTAGATTACAGACTTTTTTGGATTTTGGAATATTTTCATTTTACTCAATGGTTAAGCATCCAAAATCCAAACTGCAAAATGCTCCAGTGAGCATTTCAGCATCATGTTGGTGCTCAAAAAGTTGTGAGTTTTGGAGCATTTCAGATTTTGGATTTTTGGATCGGAGATGCTCAACCTCTATTTGCAGATGGAAGGAAAAGGAATGAATTAACAACAGTAACTACAAAACCTGTGAGGGGCAGCAGGACCCGAGAGGTGTCTCTGAATGGCAGGGTCCTATAGGAGACTTGAAGGTGGCGCTTGCCTTTTGGGGGAATCTTGGAAGTCACCACCAGGAGGACACTAGAGTCCCGGCAACATTTTGGAAGCTCTCGCTGGGTCCCTGGTTCACTTGATCTCAGCCAAGCCAGGCCCCTCTCCGGCTCTCTGCAGTGGTGTGATCATTTCCCTCTGTTCAGCCTGCTTGGCCTGGCCTGGCCTGGCCTCCAGATGGGACGCGTCTCCCTTGTTTTTTAACCACCCCTGGCTGCACCCTCCTTGTGCCCCTCCTCCCCTATTTCTTCAGTCCAGTGCTGGGCGCCAGGTCGGAGCCCAGTGTTTGTCACGGAGACTGCCAGGCTGATCTAGGTCTGTCTCTGCCTGTCCTCGTTTAAACTTACCTTATTTGAAGTTTTAGCCTTTCAAGAGTCTTTTGAAAGCTTTGGACACCCTTCCCTTGGAAAATACACAGGCTCACGTGTCTGAAATTCGCATACTTTTCAGGGTATGGATCCCTGAAAGCTTATTTGGGGACCCAAGTCACGGACCCTGACCAGCACTGCTACAGCTCTGCAGTCACGGCCACACTTTGTGTGCTCACCGCATGCCGGGCATGTGCCGCGGGCGTCATTCTTCTCACCTTCCCTGAGAGGCGGTTTCTGTTATTATCCTCATCTTCTGGAGGAGGAAATGGAGGTTCTTCTGGTGGGGGGCGGGGTGGGGGCAGAATTAAGTAAGTCGTCCGAGGTCACAGAGCTAGGATGAGACTGGCCACTAGACCCCAACGTAGGCAGTCTGCTTCTAGGCTGGAAGCATCCTTGGTAGGTTACCCATCCTCCCCAAACCCCAGAGTCCAAAGTCTTCTACATTATCAGTTACCGACTCTCTCACCCCACCCCAGCAGGAAGGCGTTTTTATGTTCAACCCACTTCTCTGTTCTGACCTCACGGTCTCGAGAGTGGGGCGGTGTCAGCCCGGCCGCGTCACACAAACAGCCAAGAGCAGAGCCGGCAGGCTGCTGTCCTCATCACATTGCTCGTGTCTCCCCGAGCTCCCCTGTAGCTTGCTCGGGGCTGCCGCGTGCCTGGGCCACGAATGAATGCGGCCTTTTCTTCCCTGGCCTTCCCGCAGGCGAAGCTTGTCCGGTACATTTGTAAGCAGCGGCAGTGCAAGCTGAGCGTGGCCCCCAGCGAGAGGACCTCGGAGCTCAGCAGCTACCCCCGCTTCAGCGACTGGCTGTACACCTTCAACGTGCGGCCGGAGGTGGTGCAGGTACGCGGGCCGGGGCTCGGGCAGGGGTGCAGTGTGAGGGGTCACGCAGAGGGACCACGCAAACCCGTGGGCCAGCTTCACCGTGGCTGAGAGTAAGGGGGGGGTGCTCTCTGCTCTGGAGAAGGGGATGGGCGGGGCCCAGGGTAAATGTCACTCCAGCGAGTGCCCTGGCCCTTTAAGTCAGTACCTTATAAACCAGGGCAGCCTGACCATGCTGGCCATTCATTTGTTCATCACAGTGACGGCAGCCAGCATTTCTGTAAGCATTGGCTATGTGGCAGACACCGTGTTAAACATTTTGTATAGATTTACTTCTCACAAAATGCTATAAGGGAGTTAGTATCCTTGCTGCCATTTTGTGTTGGGGAAAATTAAAGCACAGAATGCTTAAGTAACTTGTTTAAAATTACACAGCCAGTAAGTGATTGCCTTGGGAGTTTGAAAAGAGAATTTGACTTCAGTTTACTCTTCTGACTGCTACAATGTACTGTTTTCCTTCCTTTGTTCCCTCTTCCTATCCATACAACCACCCACCCACCCACCCCCCAACTAACCAACCACTATACATGGGGCATATACCGTGCTAGGTGTCAGGGGTGCAGGGATAGCTCTCCTGGGTGCAAATAAATCCATGCTTGCCAAGTAAGTTTCACCCAGTTGGGTCTCTAAACTCCCTACTTCTATTCTAAAATTAACAAGGTTGGCTCTTGCTATTGTGTAAAAAGTAACATGAATTCGTTATATTTAGACACTTTGGAAAACAGAAAGAGAAGGAAAAAAAATCACATAACATATTCCCACTGCTCAGAGAAAATCTGATCATTATGATCTAGTCTTCCCCACCCCATTACCAATTCAAAAGTCTTTTAAAAATTTCTGGGTGAGAAACGGGCAAGACCTGGGCTGTCTTGTAAGGTAGTCACTAGCCTCGTATGGCTATTAAGCACTTAAAACATGGCTAGTCCAGATTCAGATGTGCTGTATCAAAGATATAAATTTGAAGATGGGCTGAATTCTAAAGACTTGGCACAGGAAAAAGAGTATAAAATTTCATTCAGAACTTTTCTATGTCTAGTATAAATCACACTCCTTTGGATATATAGAGCTGAATAACATATTTAAATTAATTTTCTACATGTTTGTTTTCTCTTTACTTTGTAAAATGTGGCCACTTGAAAGTTAAAATCTGAGTGGCTTGCATTATGTTTCTATTGGCCAGCACTGGTTTAAACCATCCTGAATAAATAATGTTAGGTTTTGTTCTTATCATTTGACATGCCTACCAACACGTTTTCTCCATGTTTTCATGCTTTGATGTTGTATTTATTATTTATTTATGTCTTGTGGAGTGCCTGTGGTGTGGTCAGTTACCAGGCAGAGGTTAACCCCAGCCATGGGCTATTAGACACAGCACAGGGGCTAATATTATTTATGAGACTGTTGGTATACTTAGGAATTTTCCCTAGGAGAGATTCCTGGACGGGAAATGACAACAACATAAAAGGTTCGTGTCGTGGGGTGGGGGATGGGGAGGTGGGGGTGAATGGGGGACCCACAGGGGAGCTCAGCGAGAGAGTTCTCAACACCTCACACGCCCCTGGAGCTATCCCAGGCCCCAGCAACCCTCCTGTCTGTGGGGTACACCAGCTCTTAAGCTGGCAGAAAGGGGTGGGTCGGAGAAGTTTGAAGGAAACTGTGCTTTGCGAGATTGAGTTTTCTTGAGTATTCACAAATAGCTGCGCATGCGCGTGCGCGCACGCACTCAAACACACACACGTGTGCAGATAATATGCACGATGGGCTATGGTCTCCACCCACCGCCCCACCCGCCCGCCTGCCTAACAGTTTCCTGCCTTCAGGAAGGAGTCCTGAACATGTAATGATGAGTCCCCGGTTTCAGGTTTAAGATCATGAACTTGGAGTCCATGGAAAGTTGAGGGGCCCTCAGTCCCCTGCCCCTTCCCACCTTGCCTCCTTCCTACCCACCCCCTCCCCGGCTAAGAGCTCAGAGACAGCAGATCCTCATACTCACGGCTTCAGCTTACAGCTAGGGATACTAGGGCCCTACGCCAGCCACAGAGCTAGTAGCAGGGACAGACTCGAGGTTCAGACCCAGGCATGCTGGACTCCAAAGTGCCTTTTCACTTCCTTTCCTGGGCCTAAGGCATCTTTGGCAGAAGCTCCCCCAGGGATTTCCCTGCAGAGATCTGAAATGTGCAGGTGCCCAGCTCCATCCATGTCCGTCTTTGAGAGAGGGGCCGGGTGTTCCCAGGGCAGAAGTCAGTACCATGGCGGCAGGCTGCGGGGACTGCCTTGTCATGTGGTCAGCTCTGCGGTATTTGGGGAAGGGGTGTCCTAGCCAGGCCCAGAAGCATAGGGGATGCTGAGTCAGGTAGTGTTTGAAGCATGAAGTGACAAAACAGAGCTGGGTCGTCACTGAGGCCTAAGCTCATTCGTGTCCAGGGATCAGGCAGGCAGCAGAGCCCAAAAGCCAGAAGGAGGTTGGGAGCCAGGATGTCACTTGGTGTGGAAGACTGGAGTAGAAATCTGAGCAGAGAGCTGTGGGGATGGGGGGTCAGGAGCATCCCTGCTGCCCGGTGACCTCTCCAGCTCAGAAAGCGACGTGTTTGGAGCAGGCTCTTCCTCCCCGGCCATATACACATCCATGCTTGCTTTCCCACCCCCGTCCCACCTCAGTAAACTCGCCCATAATCCCAGAGCCAGTGAGGAGCAGAGTTGGGTGTGCCTCCACACCTTACTGTCCAAGTCCTGGCTCTCAGCCACCCTGTCTCCCTCCTTTCAGAATGGCTGGGTTCGGGATCCTGGCTAACTCTCCTCCCCAAGCCTCAGTCTCCTGCTCTGCGAAATGGGGGAATAACGCATGCACCACTTGCCAACAGTTTTGAGGGTCAGGCGCTTAGAGGCACTTTGATGTTCACTGGAGTGGAGGAGGGAAAATTAAGGCAATTTTCCAATTTTTTTAATCCTCAGCTGCTGTTAATCCCGGGTTAGATCCAGACCCAACAGAGACTGCAGGAGAAGCTTGCACTTCAGTGGCTCTAAATAGCTTCCTGGGAGTGAAAGGAAGGCTGGGAACAGGGGCTGACAGGAGGCTGGCTTCTGAGTCAAGAGGCAGCAGTTGGTGGCCCAGGGCTTAGGACAGAGAGAGTGGCACATTGGACCAAGTGGCCAACTCCTGTTCCCCAGCTGGTACCGAGGGCATCCTCACCAGCAGGGCTGGGGGGGATGGGGCCAGAGTGGGTGGAGAACAGGAGGGCGGGCTGGGCTGCAGGAGCCCAGGGAGTGGGCCCAGCAGCCTTCTGCCTGGGCTTTGAGAACCAGAGGGGACCATTGGCTGGGTGTCTTCCCCAGACTCTTCCGGCCCTCTTTCTCAAAATTTCTCTTTTTCTTCTTCCCAAATCTCATGTCAGTTCCTGGGTTCTGGCCAGAGTGTTCTAAAGGCTGGAAAAAAATGCTGTTCCCTTTGGTAAACCCAGCTGCAGCCCCTTCAGACTGGGGAGAGGGCTGCCTCGGTTCACCTCTGCTCCTAGGAGTTTCTCGTGTGTGTGTGTGTGTGTGTGTGTGTGTGTGTGTCTGTCTGTCTGTCTGTCTGTCTGTCTGTCTGTCTGGTGATGGGGAGTGCCCCAAGCTAGAGCAGTCCTCTCGGGGTGTGGGCCTCAGGGCTGGCCCTGGGTGTGGGTCTGTTTTATTCTGTCACTGGGACTCTGACCTGTCCCCCACTCTCCCCACCCCAGGCCCTGAAAGATTCTGTGTGCTTTCAATGGGAATCGGTTCTGGAAGTTCTGCCTATCAAACATAGGTTCAATAATTAGAAGAGAAAGTTCCAAACTGTAAAAATCTATGCCTTTCCAAAGTTGATCTCATAGATGGAATCTTGTGACTTCTTAATGTCATGTAAACCATTGTTTATTTTCTTAAATAACTTTTTATTTTGGGATTTACTTTAGATTTACAGAAAAGTTGCAGAGATGTGCAGAGGGTTCTATACGTACCCCTCACCTGTTTCCCCATTGTTAATATCACACCTTACCAGGGTGCAGTTGTCACCACTTAGGAAGCAGCACTGGAGTGTCAGCTAAGCTCCAGACTCGTTGGATTTCACCGCTTTTCCCTTTAATGTCCCCTTTGTGTTCTAGGATCTAGTCCAGGGCGTCACATTGTTTTTATTTGTCACGTCTCCCTGGTTTCCTCTGTTCTGTGACTGTTTCTCTGTCTTTCCTTGTTTTTCATGACCTTGACAACCTTGAAGCCAGGTTTCTGGGTCTGCCTGTTGTTTGTTGGGATTGTGGGGTTTTGGAAGGAACGTACTGCAGGTGAAGTGCCCTTCCTGTCCCATCATACTGGGAACACAGTGTCCACGGGGTTTCCCTGATGACGGGCTCTCGTCACTTGGCTAATGTCACGTCTGCAGGTTTCTCCAGTGTAAAGTTACTATTTTTCCCTTTCCCTGCCTTACTTTTTGGAAGTGAGTTGCTATGTCTGGCTGACCCTTAGGACTGCGGGGAGTTGGGTGATGCTCCACCTCCTTTAGGAGGTGTATCTACATGTATTCTTTGGAACTTTTCTATAGGAAAGAGCAGTCTTCTCCCCCATTTATTTATGTCTGTGTGGACTCCTGCCTGTTTCTTTTACACTTCGGGTTATAATCCAACACTAACTACTGTATTGATTTTGTTGCTCATGTTGTTCCAGCTTTGGGCACTGGGAGCTCTTGCAGGTTGGTCCCTGTGTCCTTTGACATGTCCCCGTCCTTCCGTTTGTTTTCTGTTTGGACTTTGAGCACTTCCTCGCTTTCTGGCACCACAAGATGCTCCATCCAGCCTCCTCCTTTCTTTTCCAGCCCCAGCCCTGGAATCAGCCTTTGCTTTTATTATATTATGTTTATTTTTGAAATTGTGGTAAAATGCACATAACATAATTTATCATTTTAATAATTTCTGAGCGTACAGTCCAGTGGTGTGAAGTACATTCACATTGTTGTGCAAACATCACCACAACTTTTTCATCTTCCCAGGCGAACCATTGCTTTTTAAAACATTGGTTTTATTAGAAAATACATTTATTGTGTGTGTATATGGGGAGGGTGGAATAAAATGAGATAAAGTGACAGAAGTCCCTCCTTCCCAATGTCCCTGGGGCCTGCCCATCCTCCCGGACACTTTCTAGCCCTCATCTGCCTCTGTCTCTTCTGTACACGTGGGGTTAGACCAGACCTGCCCCTTCGCTTGGTGATTACAAGCACTGCTGCCAAGAACATCTGTGTGCACCTGTGTATGTGTTCCTGTAGGAAAAGAGTCCTGGAAGTGAGCTTGCTGGGCTGATTTTGTTTGTGTTTTTAATGCCGAGTATGTCTTAAACACTGGGATGGATTTCAGCGTTGCCAAAGTGTCCTTCAAATATAATAAAACAATCAAAGTAGTCTTTTGCTCAGCTTTTTCTAGCAGGCAGTGCAGAGA
This sequence comes from Mirza zaza, assembly GCA_008750895.1. Classification (NCBI taxonomy): domain Eukaryota; kingdom Metazoa; phylum Chordata; class Mammalia; order Primates; family Cheirogaleidae; genus Mirza; species Mirza zaza. Next base: position 23,645 of record VSMD01109917.1, read on the forward strand.
GAGACTGTCATTCCAGGTGCACCTGGGACAGACAATAAGCTACATGTGTACCTTTTCCAAACTTGAACTTGGTTAGGTCGTAGTTAGGACTCCCCACCCCTGTCCTTGCATGCTCCCCAAGAAATTGCGCAGGGCCACGGCCTCAGAATAATCAGAGAGGCAGAGGAGAGACGAGGGTCCCTGGGTGGGTCAAGTGGTCGCTGTGGTGCAGGGCCTGATTCCAGGCCCACTCTGGCCCTGCCTGGGGAACCGCCCAGGAAGCCCAGGCCTTTATGGGATCATGTGTCCTCTGCTGTATCTGGACCAGCCCGGCGCCTTGGAGGCTGCAAGCTCAGTGGCATTTTCTTCCTGGCCTGCCTGCCCTGGTGCCTTAGCCCACTCACTGTTTAGGATGACACAGATTCTGCAAGGGACTGATAGGATAGGACAGCTTGGCTCACACCAAGGAGAAGGGGTGCCAAGGTCTTGCCAGTGCCCTCCTGGGACACCCCAGACTCCGGAGTCCAGACCTGTGAGGGTCAAGCTTTGTCAAGCTTCAGAAAGGACCCAGAACCCATGAGGATCTCCAGAAACCTGGCCTGGGACGTGGGGTCTCTGTGGAGCAGCTGGTCTGGCTTGGAGGATCCTTCTAGAGCCGGCTCTCTTTCTATCTGGCCCTGAAGTTTGGCCTGGAGAGAGTCTCCTCCAAGGCAGCTCAGCACCCTGAAGAAGTAGCGCCCAGTGTGTGTGTGTGTGTGTGTGTGTGTGTGTGTGTGTGTAAGAGAGGGGTTTGGACCAGAAAGTACCTCCAGGATTAGGAGGGAGTTGTAGGGGGTAGAGGAGGCCAGGCAGTCGTGGTGTCTGCCCCTCTCTTCCAGGGCAAAGATCACACACACACCACGCTTACCTGGCTGGCGTGCACCGTGGCCCCTATAGGCCAGCCCCTGTGGTGGGCACTGCAGGTGGACCACAGGTACCTGCTGCCTCCCAGAGCCACCATCTAGTGGAAGCAGGATGGCCCTGTGTCCCTGTGACCGTGGTTGGCCAGGCGTGGGGGCCAGGCAGCACCTGAGATTCTTTGAATATCTAGAGCGGGCCCCCACTGCCTTTCACACTCTGAGATCCCAGGCAAGTAACTTCCTCTCTCTGGGCCTCAGTTTACCCACGAGAAATGACGGATTGGATTGTTTTTTAAGTGCTTGCCTCAGACAGTTGCTTCTTTCGGAGAGTAAAGGGGGGCATAGGGTAGAAGCTATGTCCTTCTGCTTCCCCAAACCTGCTATTGGGCGGCTTTGCTTTGCCTCTCGGATGTGTCTGCTCTCCCACACGAGAAGCAAGCAGATACCAATACTGAGAAATGGGGATTTTAAACTGTTGTCAACACCAAACGAGTACAGAAGTGTTATCAAGTGTTATAAAGTAAGCAGGCAAAGGCCCTCTCTCCTCTTCCACATCTCAGGGTCCCAGCTTGTCAGCAAGTTGATGGGTCCCCTGCCAGATGCCTTCATGCACTTTGCAGTCATTTAAATTGACGTATAAATCTGTTCCCTTCCCTTTTGTTACTTTGCGAAAACGGGGTCCTGTGATATATACCATTCTGCAGGTTTTTAGTCTTAACGTCATCTCTGTGTTAGTCCGTAAGAGTCCACGTATTCTTAGAATAGTAAGATATAGGATTTCTTCAAGGCATCTTATGAATGCAACTGAAGGGTGCTCACCTGCCCACGTAGCCACGCACCGTGACATGCAGCCTCTTGGTAGTTCAGGTGGCTCGGCACCTGAAAGAGACGGGGTGCCCGGAGGAGGGCAGGCACCCCGCTGCATGACACCTGGCCCATGGCACTTACCTGCGGGGTGAGGGAACGAACAGAAGTCACTGTGGGTGGATGTGGGAGATGCCAGAGTCAAAAAGGGGGCCCCTCTCAATATCTGTCCTTCTGTATGTTGGATTTTTTTTTTTAAAGGGATCCAGATCCATGAAGTCTGTTTGCTATGCTGTCAGTGCTGCAGGGCCCAGCACCAGTGAAGTCAATACCCAAAGATGATTTGCCCCAGGGCTGCTCCTTGAGGCCTCTGGGGATGGCCTCTGTGTGGTCGGCTTTGTCCCTTCAGCCACTTTGAGTTCTCTGCTGACCTTGACTCTTCATAGCTTCATGACGGGGACCCTGATTTTTCCCTTTGGAAAAGACACAAACAGATCTCACGTGTGTGAAGCCATATGTGCGTGTATGATCGCCTCTTTCCTTTTCAATATTGTTTTGCTAGGGGCCGTCCCTGTAGGGCTAGCTCAGTATCATTTCAGCTTTTGTCTTTAGGTTGGACAGTGTTGTGGTCATGAAGTTTCCAGGAAATCTGCTGGGTAGAGAGAAAGGGCACAGACGTGGATGTGGTCGCAGGGTGGCAGTTGCACCTCCAGGTTCCTGGTATGGCCGAGGTGACTCTGTGTGTTGCCTTCTGTTTCTACCTGAGTCAGACCTCAGCCCCCTGAGCTTGGAGCCTGCTGTGGCATTTCTGGCCTGTCTGACCTTTGGTTCCTCCTCTCTTTCCTGTCTGTGGATGTTGGGGACAGAGAGCTTGAGTGCCACCACCGTATGTGTGCCCAACCCATCAGACCACCTTCTAGAGCACCGCTGTCCCGTAGCACTTTTTGCAATGACAGAAGTTCCCTGTACCGCCCCATCCAACATGGTAGCCGCTAGCCACATGTGGCTGAGGGACACTTGAAATGAGCACAGTGCAACTGAGAAACTGAAGTTACATTTGCTTTTATTGTGATGGATTTTAACTGAAATAGACATCTGACTATGGCTGCACTGGCTGTGCAGGTCTGGAGCCCACCTTGGGCAGGGCCCTGTGCTGAGAGCTGGGTGCTAAGGACACTGCCCAGCCCCAGGAGCACACAGGCTGGGGTGAGGGGACCTGGTGGCAGCCAGCCTGGGGTCTCCCAGAACTAGCGGGTAGATTGCGGACAGTCAGGGAAAGACCGATGCCAGGGAACACTTTCCAAGAGCCCAGAGGGGAAGGGGAAGACACACCACGCTCTGCAGAGCCCCTGAACGTGAGGAAGCTGCAGCGCGTGTGGGGCGGCTGAGGGACAGGTTGGCTCCCAGAACTGTTCGTGTGTGCAGCGGGGGGGGGGTCGTGGTTTACCTGGGGGAGTGGAAGCGTGTGTGAGAGAGAGGGGGAGGAAGAGTGACTATTGGAATTGCTTTAAGGAAAATAAAACTCCTCCTCGCGAGAAGGCTGGGTGTGCTGAGAGTGTGGGCATGAGGGCGCCACCCGCGTGGAGGCAGGGCTGGGGCCCAGGGGACAGGGCCGGGGTAGGAAACGAGCAGGAGTGCTGGACATCTGGAGTCACACGCTATGGCCATCTGCAGCCGCCCCTGTTCCACAGGTTAGATCTGAAACTCGCAGCCCCATGCTCTGGCTGCAGCTGGGGAAGTGATTTCAGAGCCTGCTGGCGTGGAGCCAGATTTTTTTCCCTTCAGTGATTTCCCCATTGGAAGTTGTTGAAGGAAGTGGCAAGCGCTGGCCGGGTCAGTTCTGGTGGCAGGGAACGGCGGGGGCTGTGGAGTCGGGGATTCCAGGGCGACCACTACAGGCTCCCCGAATGAGCTCGTGCTGCTAGGGTTCTTGACTGAAGATGCAGGCAGGTCCGGTAAGGGGTTTCGCTGTGGCCCTGACGGGGCGAGTTTCTCTTTCTCTGTCCTCTGTCCTGGCATAGTCCCATGTTTCGAATGAGGCCCTCACTCGGGGTCGGGGGCGAAAGCTACCTGCCTTCTGCCGCCATCTTGGTTTCCCACTGGCTGGCGGTGGCCGTGGCCCTGGGCGGGGTCCGTGAGTGCAGGCTGTGCGAGCTGGGAGGACGTGTGCGGTCTGAACGAGACACGTGAGCTTTAGTCGGCCTGAATCCTGTGCCCACGGCCCCCTCCCCCAGCCTCTCCTTCCTACCCCTCTTGCCATTGGCCCCGCACTGCCCTTTTGGGAGCCGGAGGCCCGGCTGTCCTTACAGCCTCCCTCTTTGGCGACTGGGAGCCTCCCCAGGAAGCGCCACACGTCCTCACCCGGCCTCGTGGGGGCATCTGTGCCGGCGTGTCGGGCCCAGCAGCACAAGGCTGCCTTGTGACTGAGGAGCTGAGAGCTCAGCGCTGGGCATGGGGTCTCAGTACCAGCCCAGGGGTCCTGGGCCACAGAGCTCCCCACTTACGATGGGGAAATAGCAGACTGGCATGCCTGTGTCACCCAGCCCGCCGGGAGAGGAGCTGCAGTTGGGACATGGAAGGAAGGGGGCAAGCCACAAGGCTGGCCTTTTATATATGTTGTCCTGTTTAATCCTCACACCTGGGGCAGGGCGAGAGGGAGAGCCGATGATGATCCTTTTGTAGCTGAGAAAACTGAGACTCAGAGAAGTTGAGTGACTTGTCAGTGTCACACAGCAAGCTGATGGCGCAGTCAGGATTCAAACTCAGGTCCTGGTAACTCCACCACCAAGCTTCCTTTGCCGACACAGTTTTGTCATCTAATCTCTAGGCCAGAATACCCTAGTCTGGGGCTACTGTGTATAGTTGTGTAATTGAATTAGCTGACTGCCTCCCATCCTCCCTCCCTCCCTTTCTTCCTTTCTCTCTCTCCTCCTCCCTCCCTCCCTCCCTCCTTGTCCTTACTCCTCTTATTTCTTCTTTCCTTTACATTCACTCATTATGCACCCACTGATCACTTACCTTGTGGCAGGCTCCCAGATTAATTATCACAGAAGATTAACAGACAAAATAGTCTGTCCTGGAGGCTTACAGCTGGTGGGACATACATGCGTGGAGGTCACCAGGATGCAAAGCTGGCTAGTGGACCCCAGAGAGGAAGGGACAGACTGTGGGCAGGTGCAGAGCTGGGGCCTACTTCCAGGTGTTCTCATTCAGTGAGTGTGTACTTAGCACCTCTTGTGTGCCAGGTACTGTTCTAGGCACTGAACCCAAGTTCCTGGCCTTAGAGAACTGGCATCACTTTCTGCAACTAATTTTTCTGATCTTGAGCCAAAGGTATCCTCTCTTCAGCCTTCGGGGTGGGGCTACCTCTGGTTTCTAAAAATCTGAAAAATCATGGGCATGAGTGTCCTGCTTAGGCCCGTACTACTTGGCATATTTGATCAGCTCTTGGGATTTTTGGGCTGCCAGCTGCAGTGGAATCTGACTAGACTAGAAGCAGCATGTGGGCAGAGACTTGGCTATTTCATTCACAGCCCTGTCCCCAGTGCCTGGCAGAGAGGAGGTGCTCTTATTGAATAACTGGATTCAAATAAGATGATCCACAGAGTCCTGGTCTCTCGGGAGCTCTCCCGTCTGGGCCAGTGCAGCTTGCGCTTCAAGGATCTCTGGGGAGAGTGAAGATGGGGTGGCTGCTGGTGGCCTGCTGAGGCCTAAGCCGCCTGCGGTTTCCACTGGCGACAGACGGACTTGAGCAGGAGTACGTGCCCGTGGCCTTGCCGTGAGACATCTTCGGCATAGTGTGTGCCGAGCCTCTTCTGAGGACCACCTGGCTCCTGGACTGTCAGCTTGTGTTTGCCCCCTCCTCCTCTGGGGCCACCTCAAAGGCAAGATTGCTCTAGAAGAGATCTGACTAGCCAGATACCATTGGGAAATTTTGCATCAACACTGCACTGTTTTTATTATTGTAAAGCAAGAGTCTCTTCTCTCATTATCCTTGTTTTTAAAAAATAGTAGCACATACGTGTCAGTCGTCCCTGCTCCCAGCTATATATATATGTATGTGCTTTTGGGCTGGCTGCAGGATTGGAAAGCAAGATTGCTTAAGACTGTGACTCCTGGAAGTAGATGGCCCAGGTTCTGGCCCTAGGAGACAAAATCCCAACTTTGTCACTTGCCAGTGTTGTGACCTTGGACAAGTCCCTTAACCTCTCTGAGCCTGTTTACTCCTGTGTCAGTTGCTCTAGCTAGAAACTTAGGAGTCATTTCAGCTTCCTTCTGCTTCCTCAACCCCCATATTCGATCACCCAGCAAATCCCATCGGCTCTATTTCCAAATACGTCTCCAATCCACCTATGTCTCTTTCCTCACTGCCACCTCCCTGGTCCTGGCTACTACTGCTGGGACCTCTGTGCTGCCCCACATCGCTCTCTGTGTCCACTCTTGCCCTCTCCTTCATTTTATTCTTCATGAGCCAAGAGTGACTTTTCCGAAAACCCAAATCTGATCATCTCACGTTTCCGTATCAAATCTCTTCTCAGTGTCTTGCTATAATCAGTGCAGAATCCAAACCCCCTACATTACTGTCGAGGCCCTGAAGTGTTCAGCGTCTTCCTCCTCTTTCCATGTCATCGGCTGTCACTTTGCCACTGGCTGTAGAACACGTCAGATGGTTTCCTGTCTTAGCCCAGGGCCTTTGTATGCTCTGTTTCCTCTGCCTGGAAATTTCTCTGCCCTCATGGCTAGCGCCTTCACATCCTCTGACCAGGGCTTGGAGGTCAGCTCTTTAGAGAGGCCACCCCATCTGAACTTAGATGCCCCCCATACCCGCGACTTCACCTCAACAAGTTCTTTCCTTTGTAGCAAATTTAAATTGCAAATTTCAATTACATATTTTAGTTATTTTTGGTTTGTTTTTTATTTGGTGGTTCTTATCAGAATGCAAGCACCCTGGGGAAAAGATTATATATTTTGTTCACTGTTGTATTCCTAGTGCTAAGATGCCTGGGACACAGCTGGTAGTCAGTAGCTATTTGTTGATTGGATGGATGGATTAATGGATGGAGAAATGGGAGAATGACATGGCACCAAGGCACATAGTAAGTACTTAGTTAAAAATATTATATTCTTCTCCTAGTTAGAACTTATCCATAGCAAGTTCAGATACCAGTTGGCTTAAAACAGAGACTTGTCAGTTCAGGTGATATGAGTCCAGGGAAGTCTGGGTACAGGGGCTCAGGTGGTGCCATTGGTGCTTCTCAGGCAGGCTTGCTCCACCTGGCAGGCGCGAAGGGCACAGGCAGCTGAGCCCCACTCCCTTCCACCGCCATCGTCTTGTCGGTGAAGAGCTGCTTCCCTCAGAACTGCAGCTGAACTTCAGTCGGGGGGGGGGGGGGGCGCTGGTNGGGGGGGGGGGGGGGGGGGCTCTGATTGGCCTGGCTTTGGTCACATGCTCATCCTGTAACCCACCACCCGGATGGAGAACTCCGGTTGGTTCAAAAGACTTAGCCTTGGTGGAGGAGCCTGAGGGTCCAGGGCCACCTGCTCTCAGGAAGTGGTTCCTGGAGGAGAGACAGCTCTGCACACACGAGGCCGGGTCCTGTAAAACTCTCGCTCCCTCAGGTCGCAGTGACTGTGGCTACTGTGGCGCCTGCCCCCACACTTCCTCAGGGTGGGTCGCCTGGGGGTCTCAGGTGACCCTTGGGTCTCCATTTCCCGTCAGGGAACAGAACTCCGTTGTCTGGGGGAGGCGGGGTGAAGGGCCTCTGGCTCAAAGGTGCCTTGCCAGAGGCTTTGCCCCTCCCCAGGAGGGGTCTACGGAGATCGTGTTTCTAGAATGCAGTGGGTGAGCCCATCTCTCAGTTTTTTGATAATATTTCTCATTTTCCTCACTATGAAAATAATAAATGTTCATTTTAGAAAATACAAGAAAGCAAAGTCACCCGTAATCCTATTCAGAGACAATTGTTGGTTCTTGCCTTTGTAGGTTTTTTTCTTAATATCCAATAATTTACACATATGTTTGTCCTTCCTTCTTCCTTCTTTCCTCCCTCCCGCTCTTTCTTTTATTCTTTTAGACAGGGTCTCACCGTGTCACCAGGGCTAGAGTGTGTCATCACAGTTCACTGCAACCTCAAACTCCTGGGCTCAAGTGATCTTCCGCCCTCGGCCTCCCAAAGCGCTGGGATTACAGGCGTGAGCCACCACACCCAGCCCATGTGTTCCTTTTCAAAATGTGAAAAGTATAATAGCTACCATTTATTGATGGCTTATACCATAATCTTACTACCCAAAGGAAACAGTGCAAACGTCTTGTTGTATTTTCTTCTAGTCAGCCATCTTGGTATGTCGGGCTTTTCTTTTTTCTCTTTTTAAACGTAGTTTATTTGTGAATTCATGCTACGGTTATTTAGTGAGCATTCCCAGTGTGTCTGGGACTGAGCTGCGAGCTGTACATGGAGGGTCTCATCTAATCCTCTCAATAACCTTATGAGGAGGCAATGCTTTTACCTTCAGTGTACAACAGAAGTAGAGAAACTAAGTGACTTTGAAGTCACCTAGATCTGCCACACGGCAGGAGGTGAGCAGTGGGCCAGCAGGCAAGTGAAGCTTCCTCTGTATTTACAGCCACTCCCCATGGCCCACGTCACTGCCTGATCTCCTCCTCTCCCCAGTTCTCGTCCCTGGTCCTCAGAAAAATTGTCTTCCATACCGGTCCCTAGTGCCCAAAAGGTTGGGGACCACTGGCCTAGATGGTATATGGTGGAGTCAGGATTCATATCCAGAAGTCTGGCTCCAAAGCCGGGTCATGAAATTCTCTCATTCATTCATTCATTCATTCATTCATTCATTCATATTCTCTCTCTCTCTCTTATAGAGAGGACAACATTATGCATACTCTCTGGGCATCTTTCCCTTTTTATTTTATTATTTTTATTTATTATTATTTTAAAGCAACATTTTCTAAATCTAATTACAAATGTCCATTGTAGGAAAATCCAAAAATACAGAAGAGCTTGAAAAAGAAAATGAAATCTCTGCGTAACCCTGCCAGCCCGATAGCACTTAACTTTTTTTACATTCATTTTTCCATTTCCATCTACTCACATTCATGATTTCTGGTGTTTGCTTCTAGGAGTTTTGACAGCTGAACACCCTTTTTTTTTTTTTTTTTAGACAGAGTCTTGCTCTGTTGCCCAGGCTAGAGTGAGTGCCGTGGCATCAGCCTAGCTCACAGCATCCTCAAACTCCTGGGCTCAGGCAATCCACCTGCCTCAGCCTCCCGAGTAGCTGGGACTACAGGCATGCGCCACCATGCCCGGCTAATTTTTTCTCTATATATTAGTTGGCCAATTAATTTCTTTCTATTTATAGTAGAGATGGGGTCTCGCTCTTGCTCAGGCTGGTTTCGAACTCCTGACCTTGAGCAATCCGCCCGCCTCGGCCTCCCAGAGGGCTAGGATTACAGGCGTGAGCCACCGCGCCCGCCCTTGAGCACCCTTTTTAACTGCTGTCTCATGTGCCGTCCAGGGCATCTGCGGTGGCTTGGGGCTCTCCCCGTGGGTGTGCGAGGCACCCACTGTGAGTGCGCGAGAGGCCGCAGGGGGCTGGCGGCAGGTGGCGTTCATGGCGAGGGGTCCCCCAGTTGATTCACTGGGAGGAGGGAGATGACCGTGCTCCTTATTGAGTCAGATCTTACTTTTTGGAGTGAGGTGCTAAGGCAGGGGAAACCTCTCTGCGGCCTGGTGTCCTGGGTGCCAGGTCCCCACCCCCCTGCTGCAAGGGCCGCCAGAACCTGTGTGTGTCATACCCAGCACCTGCTCCGGGAGGTATGTGCTGACTCCCCAGCTCCCAGGCACAAACTATTTTTGGCTGCAGTGGCTGCTCACTACAGTCATGAAAACAAACCCCTCTGCCGGGGACGCTGCACCGGGGGCTGGGGCTGCCGGGGACCCTGGGCTCGGGCCTCCTCACCATGCATTGCCTGTGGAGCTGGGTGACGGCTAAGGCACCCAGGGGCTCGGAGGCCCCACCACCCGTGATGCCGAGAGAAGCCCGAGGCCTGGGCCAGCCTGGGCCGGAGGGTTGCGAGGTAGGCCCGGGCCCAGGAGGCCTTTCCACGACTCCCCAGAGTGGCTGCGTGCGGCTGGGCCGCAAGTCCTGGCTTTGCTAACTGGCTGTAGAGCACGCGTGGAGAAATCAGCATGTTGGGGTAGAGATGCCTCCATTTCCTGATTCCATTCCCGTCTTTCTTGTGATAAAGTGGCTGGGGACAGTCAGACCCTCCCTGAAATGGATCCTCCCCACCCTGCTGGGGAATGGTGTTCGGTCCTTTCATGCTTACAGTTTGAACAGGATGCACACTGGTTTTGAGCTTGCAGCTTTGACAGGGAGCTCAGAACCCCGAGATGTGGAGGCCGCCCCAGCCCTGCCTCTCCGTACTCGTAGCCAGCAAGGCCAGGGAGGCCCGTCCGAGTAGAGATGCTGACTTCGCAGTGACACAGGACCAAGGGCCATCCAGGCCCTGTTACTTACTTGCTGTGTCTTAACGTGAGTAACTTAGTCTCTCTGAGCCTCGGCTCCTTAGCCACCAAGCCGTTGTGCCCAGGCCACTTACCGGACAGTGGTGGTACCAGTGCCTGTTATTTTTATGATGAGACCGGTGGTGAAAAGAGGAAGTATGGCGAGAAGCTGAGTAAGAATCAGCATGCCACAGCCCCCAGTGGGTCTTAGGCCCTGTCTGAGAACCTGGGTGTTTGGGTGTAGCTGGTGATGTGGGTATTCTTCTTCCCTTCAAAAAGAAGAAAAGTGTGCACTGTCGCCAAAGTGGGGGCGGGGAGGGGGCAGACAAGAACCCGGACTTGAGTTGTGTGTGCCGCCATCTTCTAATCCAAGACATTAGGGATCTGCCAGGTTCCGGGTGAAGCCACGAGCCCAGAACCCCAATCCTGGGCACGCAGGGCTCTGGGCGCAGGAGGCGAGCACGTGGTTTGGCGTCCCTCAGGCAGCTCAGTCTTTGGGGAATCCTCCCCTTGGCTCCCTTCTTAGACCAGCTCAGAAAACCTAGAAGGAATGAAACCTTTACATCAGGGTAGGAGTGTCCACGGTGGAGACTGGTGAGCTCTTCCAGGGATGCATATATCCTAGGTTACTGGCAGGGGTGTCTGGACACCTGGTCCTGCCACTATTGCTTTGGGTGACCCAGGTGGGTCCCTTCCTCTCTCTGGGCCGTGGTTTCCTTTTCTCCTAAATGAATTTTGGACTAGATTGTCCCTAAGGTCCCTCCAAAGTCTGCCTTTTTTGACCTTGGCAAATAAATGGTTTCTTCCCGACCTCTTGAGTGTCTGCTGGCCCCTTCCATGCCCTCAGGACCTGCTGGCTGTGGCGATGGCCCCCCCAGCGTGGGTCCTGGCCATCTGCTCAGGGGCTCTGTTGAGCTCCTGTAGCATTGAAGCCCCTTGCCGCAGTGTGGCAGGAGTTGTTTTCAAGGTTTCTGGAAAACTACAGAGAGGAGCTGCCTCCCCCCAGCCTCTCCTGCGAGGTCTCTGTCTCCTGGCTGCACATCCGCGGGGGGACTGAAACAATGCGGCCTTGTCCTCGGGCAGAGGAGCCTGGTGCTCGGGTCTCCAGCTCTGGGCCCGCTTCCTGCAGCCTGGCTCACCCCCACCTGGACAGACAGGCAGACTGCTGCGCGCTGGACGCTGGGACATGTCCCTCTGGCTGGGGGCGGAGGGTCTGTGATTTGGTGCTTGGCCCTCCTCGGGACCCACCAGGCTCCAAAGCTGGTGTGCAGAGGCCTGGTTGACTCCCTGGGCACGCTCTGGTGCAGCGGCCTCGAGACTGCATTCCGAGCTCTCACCCTGTGCACATGGAGGAGGCAGGAGCAGGAGGAGGAGACTTATCTGGAATTTCTCTTCTTCATGGTGCACCTGGGCAGGGGAGAACTGGAAGGGGGAGACGCTGGGGACCAGCAGGCAGGGAAGATGCTACAGCTGTGGCCACACCCGAGAGCCCTGTTTATGTCTGTCTGTCTGCCCTGGTCCCTGGGAGGGCGAGGGTCCCACACATGGAGATATAATTTAAACTAGATCTGGCTCCCCGCACCCTCTGCATTGGATTACCAGCATTCCAGCTTGCCGGGGACTGTCCCAGTTTAGGTCTGTTGTCACAGCTCTACCCTTCCTTAAAGGAGAAGTGTCCCTGTTGCAATGGCACATGGTGGGCTCAGCCTCCTCTCTAGCCCTCACCCAGCCGCTGTCCTGGGGAATGGGGCCCTTCCACACGGCTCTGTTTTGTATGTGGGCAGGGCTTTCCCATTTGCTGGTTCTGCAGAAGCCAAGCGTCACCCAAGGGTTAATGCAGCTCTTTGGCTCCTGGCAAACCCTCCATTCTCCCTTGTCCTACCCTGACCCCAGTCTTCCTTTTGAATGTTCTTTTAAAATTTTTAATATACCCCCCCCCTTTTTTTTTTTTTTTTTGAGATAGGGTCTTGCTCTTTTGCCTGGGCTGGAGTATAGTGGCCTGATCATATCTCTCTGAAACCTCAAGTTCCTGTGCTCAAGCGATCCTGTCTCAACCTCCCGAGTAGCTGGAGGTACACACCATCACACCTGGCTAATTTTTAAAGTTTTTTGTGGAGATGAGGTCTCGCTCTTGCTCAGGCTGGTCTCGAACTCCTGACCTCAAGTAATCCTCCCATCTCAGCCTCCCAAAGTGCTAGGATTATAGGCGTGAGCCACTGCAGCCAGCCTATTTTAGCCTATTCCATTTTTGGCTCAAGTTTTAGTGTGGGGTCTTGTGGATAATAGTGTTTATTTAAAATTTTCTTTTTTAAACTTCACAGTCAGCAAACATCCTGGGTGTAGGGAAACCTACTCTGAGGCCGCCTACCCATCTCCTCTCTCCGTTTTGGGAGTAGCATGTATTTTGGGAAACCCAAGTCGCTGCAGCTGGGGTCCATGTGTGTTCCTTTAGTGCAGGACATGTCTGGCCGTTTTCAGACAGCAGCCAGGAGCAGTGGTTTTAGCAGTGTGTTGATGACACAGAGAAAAATGACAAAATGCAGGCTGCCTCCATGGCAGGTGTGGGCCTGCTCGAAAGCCTCTCCTCGGTGTTCCTGCTGCCTGTGTGCTGGGGGTTGGACGGGAGAGGACGCGGCAGCAGACGAGGGAGAGAGCAGGAGCAGTGACTTCCAGGGCCAGCAGGAAGTAGGGCCCTATTTAGCTGCTGTGCGTTTGTTGAGTGGCTGAGTGACCCACCAGATTGGGGCTTGCTGAACTATGACCCCAGTACCAGAGTTCACCCTGACTGGATTGGGGGGAGCAGGGTAGGGTCAGGAAAGTCAGATGTGACCTGTGATGCCAGTGGCTGCAAACTTCATAGAGCAAGGCAGTGGGCACCAGAGCAGGCAGGGCTGGCTGGCTGGCTGGCAGTGGGTATAGACAGCCATACCCCAGCCGCACCCACCGTGCTGTGTGGCCTTGAGCAAGTTCCCTACCTTCTCTGAGCCTTATTACCCATCTCAGGATGCTATGGGGCTTGCATGTGCCAACCTCTGTAGCCCATCCAGCAGGATGCCTGATGACTAGGTCATGCGTAGTAGCTGCTCATCACTCACCCTTTCTCGATCCCCTCCCGTCCCCTCCTCCTCTTTGACCTGTACCCCTCCTCCTCCACCCCTGCACCTTGACGTGCCAGTGCCCAGGCCAGAGGCAGCCGGTCCCTGAAGGTGTCCAGCCCAGCTCCCCGCTGTGAGCTCCCACCTACCTTGTGGGGAGGGAGGCAGGCACTGGTGCACAGGAGGGGACATCTCCTGGGACATCTGTGGGCATGAGTAGGCTGGGGTCACACTGAAGGAAGGAATGTGACCTCCCAACAGGACAGGGAGAGGAGGACAAGCCACAGAGCACAGCCCCGCCGTGGCCACATCTGCCTTCCGAGCCAGGCGTGCTCAGTCCCTTGCTGCCCTGGGCTACTCTGGCCAGGCTTTAGGTGCCAAGCCTGTCTGCCCTCGAGGTCCCCGCCCCATGAAATTCTCATTCTGCTGGTCTGGGGTGGGGCCCGGGCATTTCTCGATTTTTAAAATCCCCTGGGTAATTCCAGGGCACAGCCAGAGTTGAGAGCTACTGAGCTGATCTAGCCAAAGCCAACTCACTTTATAAATGAGAAAACCGAAGCTCAGAGAAGGACAGGGCCTTGTCCAAGGTCAAGGGGGTTGCAAGGACCAAGTCTAGTTCTTTCCTTCCCTGTGCTGGCTGCCTGGGAAGTGGTGTCTAGAAGCTGGGGTTTGCCCTCAAGGAAGCGGCTGACTGCTCCCAGGAGGGGGCTGTGCTGTCCTTGTTTCCCAGGGTGTGAGGGTGAAGAGGCAGGGCCCAGAACTGGCCTCCACGCAAGGCCATTATCCCCAGACTTTCTGCTGCTCTTGTGGAAACCCCTGGAGGCCGCCGCCTGGCCCAGGCCCTTGCTGCTTCAGCCCCTCCCTTGCCTCCCAGAATACGTGACTATTATTATCCCCGTCTCACTCCTCCTCTCCGCAGCCCAGCGGTGGGGGCCGGCGGGAGGAACATCTGTCAGGTGCTCCCTTGCCAATCAATGTGTGGCACGCGGCTCCCATCCTGGGCTGCCATAGAAACCCTCTTCCCTTGCTCCTCTGCCCATCCTCCCACCCCCCACCGCTGCAGAGGGATGCGCAGGGGTCTACGCCACCCTTCGGGGCTCTAGGGGTCCGTCTGGCCTCTCCTGAGTAACTGGTTCCTGGAGGAGTGTCTGTGCCCCTTTTATTACTCCACAGCCGGGGGACACACATTTTCCTGCACACACTAGGGGTCCAGGCTCTACAGGAGGCAGGGGACTGAGGCAGCAGCCTGCCTTTACTGTCACGTGCTCTAGGACGAAAACGCTCAACAGAAACACAAAGCGTCAGTTTGTTCCTTGGTCTTCCTTCAACCTGGCATTCACCCCCAAATTCTGGCTTGCACTGCACCATGTTTGTGTATGTGGCCCGCACACAGGCGGCGACACCCGTGGCATTCCTCCGTCCACCTGACTGGCGCCCAGTGAGCGTGGCGGCTCCGTGTCCGCCAGCACCGGTTTCTAAGTATAGCCCCCGGCAGCCCCGTGGCTGCTGGTAAGTCCCAGGACGCCATCCGACACCCAGCTGGCCCGAGCTTGCTGCTTACCCAGTGCGGCCTGTGACGCCAGCTGCCGAGGGCAGGGGGCAGCCACGTGTGACCAAACCCTTCCCCACCTTCCACTGTAGAGAATGGAGACCAGCAGCCTCCTGCTAATGGCATGGCTGAATTGTCACAGACTGGGGTGACCTCAGTGCTCAACTGGTCGTGCTCTCTAATCATTATCAGAAAGAATAACTTAGTGTCACCTACTGGAAAACATGTTAATACGTCGTGGTTTGAAGGAAAGGCAGAGGCAGGGAGCCAGTATGCTCTGGCACTGCCCGGCTCATGTGCTCCCTGGCTAACCCTGAGGCTTGTCGGAGCCAGGGCCAGCCATCTCCCAGGATGGTCTGAGTGTCCACGTTTTCCCTTGGTTTCTGGTTCTGTATTTTCTTCTTTAGACAGCAGCAGGGGTGGGTAGTAATTGTCCTGGAGGCAGTACAGGACTCCCAGCCTTCATCTCTTCTCCAGAACCTCAGGGGATAGCAGAGAGAGGGACTTTTCGCCTTTGGCTTTGGGACAACTTAGCATCTTCTATGTGGCACCAGGCAGGTGGGATGTCCCCCTGGGGCATTGGAGCCTTCCAGGCCTGAGGAGGTTTCAGTGTGGCTTTACCTGCGAGTTCACCTTCAGCAGGTGGCAAAAATGATTCCCTAATTTGTTGTGAGTGAATTCCTCTGGTTTGAAATAATGGGCTGTGCCTGTCCCTGTGGGTAGGTGAGCCACGTCCGTGTGCGAGGTCTGGGGGTGCCAAGTTGCTCCGGGGCATTGTTGAGTCATAGTAGGAGATACCAGGGCCGCTGCCAGGGGCCTGCACAGCCACGAGGCCCAGTGGAGAGCATGCCTGCCTCCTGCACTTCCCCTCTTGATTTAATCAACGTTGGGCCCCAAAGTCGGTTGTAGGAGTCTGAGCCAGGCACTCTGTTTCCAGGCCTGGCCACTGGAGTACTTGCTGCTGGGCCACCAGCCCTCCCAATTTGCCTGCAGAAATAACGCTTTAGAAGTCACTGATCAGATCCACCTGATTCTTCCTATAAGGTCTCCACGCTTGGGCCTGGGGGCTCTACGCTACCCACGGACGTCATTTGTTTTGTCTGCACGTTTGAATTCATTACCACCATGTAAAAACGAGTCATTTAAAAATAACAATTCAGATTTCTTTAAAACCAGAAGGTCTGGCGTCCTTCCATAGCCTACCCTCCAACCCCGGTCCCCCAACCCTGAGCGAGGACAGAGGGTGGGTTTATGATTAGCATTGCCATTGCTGCTATTGGGTTTCTCATCCAGTAAAAAGACAAGCCAAGTGTTTCTAGCACCTGTAGCTCCCTCAAAAGATAGATCGAGGGAGCCTATCCCTGCTGGTCTTGTCTCTTCCCAAGGCTTGGTCCTGAGGCTTTTGTGTTTGAGACCCTTGTACCACGTAGCCTGCCTGCTGACTGGTGGATGGCTGCACTGCCCTAGTTCAATAATCCAGCGCTGCAGGGAGGAGGGGATTAGACAGTGGGAGGGACAGTTGCTCAGATATGACGATCGTAATCTTTGGTGCTGGATGGCATGCTAAGCACGGTAATTTCATTGTGTGGAAATGCATAGTTCACAGATCAGAAAGCAAGGGCTGGAAGGTTAAGTTGCTTTGTCTGGGGAGAGGCAGGGCCAACGTTAGTTTAAGGGACCCTAGATCAACTCCCTTGACCCCAGCACCCCTGCCTGCACCCCAGTTTGGTCTTGCCAACCCGTTAGTGCTCGTTTGAATTGCAGCATGAAGGGGAGGCAAAGGAGGGAAAGGAAAGATGCCCCCCTACTTTATTAGAGTGGGCTAGATGGATCCCCGAAGACTCGGAAGCTAGGGAACTTTCCAGCTAATTTGAAGCTATAGCGGAAAAGCTTTTCTCTATTTGTCATTTTTTAAGGGGATGGGTTTAAACGTATTCTCTCTCTCTCTTTTTATTTTTATTTTTTAATTAATTTATTTTTTTTTTTGAGGCAGAGTCTCACTTTGTTGCCCAGGCTAGAGTGAGTGCCGTGGCGTCAGCCTAGCTCACGGCAACCTCAAACTCCTGGGCTCAGGCAATCCTTCTGCCTCAGCCTCCCGAGTAGCTGGGACTACAGGCATGCGCCACCATGCCCGGCTAATTTTTTCTCTATATATTAGTTGGCCAATTAATTTCTTTCTATTTATAGTAGAGACGGGGTCTCGCACTTGCTAAGGCTGGTTTCGAACTCCTGATCTGGAGCAATCCGCCCGCCTCGGCCTCCCAGAGTGCTAGGATTACAGGCATGAGCCACCGTGCTCGGCCTTATTCTCTCTCTTTTTAAGGAGGTTACTTCACTTGCTTAAAGAACAAAGAACATTCTATTTTAAAGTATAGATTTTTCAGAAAGTAGGTAGAAATTAATTTACTTTGAAAAAATAATCTCCCCCAAAAGGAAGCTGCTGCGTCCCAAGGCTTTGCCACCTGGAGCAATTGAAGGAGCTTCGAATTGGGGCACATCCGGGCTTCAGTTCTGGCCCATCCATTTATTAGACCATGTCGCATGAGGTCTCTGAGCCTCAGAAAAATGGCCTTAAGGCATCTACTTGCTGAATTGTCTAGAGTGGAGATAACGTATAGCCCTGGGCATATTACGGTGGCGAATATTAACAGTTTGTAATAATGGTGTAGTTATTATGTTTAAGAAGCTGAAACTCGGTGTAGGTGAAGAGGAGAAGAAAGGAAAGAAAGACAACGATCCCTATCTGCATTATAGTTGGGTTGGGAGTTGGGTTTCCAGGCCTGGCTCCCTTCTGGCCACCATCAAACAGGTCTCCCATCTTCAGGAAAACCGCT
This sequence comes from Mirza zaza, assembly GCA_008750895.1. NCBI lineage: Eukaryota > Metazoa > Chordata > Mammalia > Primates > Cheirogaleidae > Mirza > Mirza zaza. The sequence continues at coordinate 41,324 of VSMD01109917.1, forward strand.
GAGTCATCACAGCCTGGGGGGGGGGTTGCGGAATGTGGGGAAACTGCTTAGTCATCACAGCCTTGGGAAAAATTGGAGCTGCTGAGTCATCACAGCTTTGGGAAATTGTGTGGGGCTGTGTGCGTGGAGGGTGGGGAGTGACAAACTCAAGAGCCCCAACTGGAGAAAAGGTGGAGGCTTGCTTTGTGCAGTTGTGTTAAGGTGATGGTCACTTTTGTTCTTGCCCTGACAATATTGCCAAGTTGCTTTTCTTAGTAAAATGAGATAAAAGATGTCAGAACTGCTTTTCGATGAAGGTGCTTTGACTGAATAAAACCTTCTGGGGGACCGTGTATCTAATCAGCTTCTCCCGTGCTGTTCTTATCAGTGGTTTCCTGTGATGCTTTAGCTTCTGGAAGGATTCTTAACTACCGAGGGTCTGGCTAACCAGTGATGAGCTTCTTGGTACTGTTACGTGTCTGTTTTTATTTTGGTATGAATCCTTCTAAACATTGAGGGGATTCTTGCCCCCGGCGCTGGAGGTGAAGAATATACTGACATGGTAGTGAGAGAGGGGCGTGGGCTGGCCCCATGCCGCAGGACGATCAGGTTTTACACTGGAGTCAGAGATTTGCAGCTTGTGAATGTTAGATACAACTCGCTCAAAATCACTGAAAATCCACTTAGATTCTCAAGAACCGTGAGCTTTGTAGGACTTACAAAGGTGCGGGATGTCTGACCTTCCCTGTTACAGAAAATCTGGGAGATATAGAAAGGGGTAAAGAAGGGGGAAAAAGAAAGCCTGATTTGGTCCAGTGGCTCTTCAAATTCTCTCTCTCTTCTAGCCCCTATTATTGCATTGTAATTACTTGTTTTCATGTCACCTCCCACTGGGCTGCAAGCCACTTAAGGCCAGGGCCATGTCCCGTTGGTCTTCGTATCTGTTCCAGGCTTGGTGTCACATGTGGCTCAAAAGAGTCAGAGCTGGAGGGGTTTCTTCCCTCCTTGACGAGAGGGAAGGGCACAAGCTTTGAAGCCAGTAAGGGCATGGTGCACATGCCTGCTCTTTGTCTTAGTTTCTATTGCGTCACAAATTCAGCAGCTGAAAACAACCCCCATTTATGAGCTCACGGTTCTGTAGGAGCGGAGGAACGCAGGTGAACTGTGCTAGAATCCCTGCCTAGGATCTCACAAGACTGTGGCCAGGTGTGGGCCAGGTCAGCCTCTTAAACCTAGACGCTTTGGGGAAGAATCCACTTCCAAGTTCATTCAGGTTTTTGGCAGAATCCAGTTCCTTGTGACTGCAGGTCTGAAGTCCCTACTCCCTGTCGGCTGGGGGCCACTCTCTCCTAGAGGCTACCTGGATTCCTTCTTGTGTGGCCCCCTCCTCCCTCAAAGTCCCTGTCATGCTGCCAGCCTCCGAAGACGTCTCTGCTCCTAGCCAGAGAAAACCCTTTGCTTTTAAAGGGTTTGTGATTCAATCAAGCCTACTTGGACAATTTCCCTTTTGCCGTATACAGCAGTCACCCCTTATCCTCAGGGGATACGTTCCAAGACCCCCAATGAATGCCTGGAACCACAAATAGTACTGAACCCTATATACACTACGCTATGTTTTTTCCTATACATACCTCTGATAAAGTTTATAAATCAGGCACAGTAAGAGATTAACAGTAACTAATAATAAAATACCAATTATGATATACTGTGGTAAGAGTCAGGTGAATGTGGTCTCTCTCTTGCTCTCAAAATATCGTACCATCCTGTGCTCACCTTTCTTCTTGTGATGACGTGAATGATAAATGCCTAGGTGATGAGATACCGCGACAGTGGATCTGATAACCAGCGTGGCTGAGTGACCAACAGGCAGGGACTGGAGACAGCATGGATACGCTGGACAAAGGGATGATTCATGCCTTGGGTAGGACAGTGTGAGATTTCATCACGATACTCAAAACGGCATGTAATTGGAAACGTACAAATTGTTTATTTCTGGAGTATTTCTGGAATTTTCCACTGAATAGTTTTGGACCACAGTTGACCACAGGTAACTGAAGTTGCAGAAAGCAAAACGGTCGATGGGGTGTGGGGACGACCGTACTGTGACATAATCATGAGTGACACTGGGGGACTCAGGTCAGAGGCCACCTTAAAATTCTGCCTGTTACCTTCTGGTCCTGAGGGCCTAGTGTCCTTGTACAGGGGACACAGGCTCCCTTGTGTCTGCACCTCTTCCTTCAGCTGTCAAATGGGCCCAGCAAGAGGTTTTGACAGTTAAATAATGTGGTAGTGTTTCTGCAGTGCTTGGCAAGGGTTTTTTAGTCCTTCCCTTGTTTGAGCCAATTTTATTTGATATCTCTCTTGTCTGATTCTCATACAACAAAATTGTTAAGGGCCATCTTTGTCCGAAGCACCTGTCACTCTAAAAAATTGTCATGGTTCACAATTTTTCTTTGCAGAAGAATATGAAGAAGCGAGGGGGACAGCATGCTGTCGTCAAAACCTTTCAGGCTTTTTCTTCTTCCCCACCCCGAGTCCCTTCAGCTGCCGTCTCTGGGAGCACCGAGGGTGGGGGGAGGGCTCTCTGCCTGTGTCCTCAAGCACGTGGTGGCTCTGGTGGCAGCAGCTGGCCCCTGCCACTCAGCGGGAGGCCGGCCTGCGGGGGAAGGGGGCTCCTGGTCTGCTGACTGCTCACCGCCTCTCCCCTGTCCCTCCGTCCCTCCGCGCCCCTCAGGAGATCCCCTGCGAGCTCACGCTGGATGCCCTGCTGGAGATGAACGAGGCCAAGGTCAAGGACACGCTGCGACGCTGCGGGGCCAGCGCCGAGGAGTGTGGCCGCCTGCAGTACGCCCTCACCTGCCTGCGGAAGGTGCCGGGCCTGGGTAGGTGGGAACTCCCTCTCCCGCAGCCCGGCCTGGTTCCCTGGGGCCGGGGCCTCTGCCCGCAGCGGGCGATGGGGCGGGGTACGTGTGGCCCAGGGTTTCCGGGGCAGCCAGGGTGGATGTTCAGATGGGCCTGCCTAAGAGGGAGCCTCCCCCGCAGTCCTGGGGCTCTGGATCCAGGTCCGTCTGGCCAGTCTGAACCCCGAGAGGCTTTAGTGATTGCTGGAAATCCCAGGCCGGTCTGCTGGGCTGGCCCTGTGTGATTTTCCATCCGCGGAGGGCTCTGTGTACCCGCCACCAGCTTCCTGCATTCCGGCCCCAGCCCTTGCCCCACCTTCTCCTGTCCCACTGGCCGGCTGGGCTCTGTGCGCCAGAGGCACACGCTGATGCGGGGCAGCCTGAGCCACGCGTGCTTAGAGACACCGTGTGGTTTTTCAGCTGGGAGCATGTGCCTGGCTGTCCCGGGCAAAGTGTATGTCCCTGGCATTGTGATGAGGTCCCTGGAATTACATGCAGGCGGTCTACATCTTGCCTTGGAATTAGCGTCAAGTGCCTGACTTAATGCTCCAGCTACTACACAGATAAGGCATTAAAAGGAGCCTAATGAATGGAATTAGGTCCATTTTTTAATTATCTGAGCCTCTTATCTCCAGCTGCCTGAGGCTTTAAAGGAGGGCACTGAGGTTTATATTCTACTTGACTGTTTTCTTCGCAGAGATTCGTTTCTTTCCTGGCCCCATTGTATCAAGTCCTCTCAGCAGGGAGCAGTGTAGAGTGTAGAGCGTTTCACTCAATTCAGAAAATCTTGACATGCCAGGCCTCCCAGCAGGTGCTAGAGATAAGTGTGACAGAGGCGTGGCCATCATTCTCATGCCCACATTTCACGGAGGAGGAGGAGACTCAGCCCAGAGAGGGGATGGGGCTTGGTCAAGGGACACGCAGCAGTGGGGATTTGAGCCTCGAGCTGTGATGGAGGTGGGGTCGTTCTCACGCTGCCACCCAAGCTGGGATCTCTGGGGTAGCTCGTCAGCCCTCCCTCCCTCCCGTCTTATGCCGGGATCTTAAAGAATCGTGAAGTGAGCAGCTGTCAAGTGGTAGTGACCCATCTGTGTCATGAAGGCTGCTCTCTGCCCGTCCCAGATGCCGAGACAAGAAGATTGCTAACTTATTAAGTACCTACTGTGTGCCGGGCATGTGCCACACACACTGTGGCTGTACCTTATTAAGAGGTGGTGCTAAGCTCATTTTGTAGCTAAGGCACCTGGCCGTTGGAGGCATTGGGTGAGTCACCTGGGATCCCACACCTGCCGCAGGGCAGAGCTGGGCTTTGAATCCACAGGGTGCTTTTTCCACCAAGCCCAGGAGGAGGCCCCTTGGGGAGGACCTTTTCCAGGTTTCTTCTTTCCCATGCAGTCTCAGCTTGTGGTGTCCCCGCATCCTTAAGAGAGTCCTGGCCACATCGCAGTCCCAGGCACAGGCCTTTCGTCTGCCCAGCAGTGGGCGCACTTCATGGGTACCTGCTGCGGACTGGGTGGGCAGCAATGACCCCCATCTGTCGGGTCATGTAGTCAGAGCATCCTTTTTGCACCCCAGCAAGGCCGGGTGAGGGTGTTCTGCTCATAGCAAAGATGGGCTGCGCTGTCAGACTGCCTGGGCCCAGCACTCTGCTCAGCCACTTTAACCTGTGACACCTTGGCCACCTCCTTCATCTCACTGTGCCTCACTTTCCTCATCTGCAAAACGGAGGTAATAGCACCACCTCTCTCATAGGGTTGTAGTGAAGATGAAATGAGTTAAGGTAAAGTGCTTAGACCAGAACCTGGCACATATTAGATGCTTTTTTCAATATTAGGCCCGTGGGGTGATGGAAAATGTTGACGTCACTTCCTTGTGGTCCCTGGTCTTAAGGAAGGCGAGGGAAGGAGGTTCCCTGTGCTGCTGAATAGGGGCCGATCATTCCTGCCGATTCCCCGTCTTTCATTGTGGCAGACATCACTAGTCAATCCACGAAGAGTGACTCCAGAGTCATTCACAAGCACCCCCTGCAGGTTGACTGGGCTCGGCACCCACATCAAGACCCATCTGCCATCCCTGTGCTGGCCCAAAGCGGAGGTGATTAAATAGGCAATGTGAAGACTTTGGGGTTCGTTCCCTTGGGTGGCAGACTTGCTCACAGATTCATGAAATTCATTCTTTCATCCACTTACTAAGAAACATGTTTAGTGCCTCCACCAGGCCAGTGTGTAAGCCACAGTGTAAGTCTCGGCTGCAGTTCCAAAGCAGCAAGTGGTAGAGGAGCGTGGAGACTGAGCACCTTGTCCTGCCCCATTGATTCATGATAGAAAGTCACCATGCAGTGACAGGGAAGGGATTGGGAAAGGGGGTGGATGTGCAGAGAAGCCTTACGAATTCTGAAGGCTAAACCTTCCCCACCACCCCTGGTAAATGGCCCCACCACCTCTGAGGACAGAGAGCTTGTTACTCCCAGTGCTGTTCCATTGTGGGTTATTCAAAGTCGATGGCATTGCGGGAGGGGGCATGTGCTGAAATCGAGGTTTTCAATTCCCATCCCACCGCTGTCTGTCTCAGTGCCCATGGCCTCTCTGAGTCTCGGTGACCTCCCCTGAACACTGGGGAGAAGAATGGGCCTGGCGGGAGGGTGGAGGCGGGGTATGTGTGCTCGTAGCGTGGAGGCTCCTTTTGTCTTGAGTCAAAATCTGCCTTCCTGCACTGTCCACTCGCTGGTAGATAGGAGAGGAGGGGTTGTCTTCTCCTTCCCCACGACAGCCTCTTGGGTCTCTGCAGATGGAGTCCCTTCTCCTTGCCCTCAACCCTTCTGTGTCCGAAGTCCCTGATGAGACATTCCAGGCCCTTCCTGAGCGGCCCCAGCTGTGGTGACCCCTCTGACTTCATCTCTTGCCTCTCGCTGGCTTGTCCCAACCGTCATTATCAGCAGGTGTCACGTGCTCTCCTGCTGTGCATGTGCTGTCCCCTCTGCCTGGAGTACCTTCTGCACCTTCTTGAGCTGGTCAGCCCAGCTGCCACCTCCTCAGGAAAGCCTTCCCTGGCCACCCCCCACTCCTCCACAGAGTCCCTTGTGTCTCTGTCCTGGCACACAGCATGCTCTTGTGTGTCTGTCACTCCCTTCGGACTCTCCAAGTACAGGGCGTGTGTCTTTTTTAGGCACATGCTTGAGTGAACAGCCGGCCTGTGCAATCGAGTTTGAGCCCTACGGGTCTCAAGGTCTTGGGAGCCTGGAGCAGGGGCCATGGTGGGGGCAGCTAAAAGTCACTCTGGGGGCTCCTCTCAGAAGGGAGTGGCTCTTGATCCATTTCTATCTGGACCCTTTTTCACAAGCCCCAGGACAATTTGCTATCCGAAGGTCAGGGCAGCCCCTTGTCCTGACATTTGAATTTTCTTGAAGTGGCGTTTTCCCTCCCTTTACACACTCGGCTTACCCTTCCCTGAGGACCAGTCGCCATTCGCTCTGAGTCACCCACTTCTGGGGTGGCTTTC